>JAODAG010032146.1:0-29202 GCA_027574785.1 Orphnurgus asper | reverse complement strand
GAGGGAGGCACGAAGGCACTTCACTACTTGTAATGATATTGTGTACTGCAGAGATTCCGGCTGTTAGTCGCCAAAGTAGTCAGTATGAGGAGCTCAGGTCAATTCGCATCCAGGACTCACCATATCCATTAGGCCTATGTTCCATATTAAGATAAACTTTGATAGTTAGGCGAATGTTTGCTACATGCTGGTTTAAGGTTTAATGTATAATTCTAGCATAATCTCATGTTATAGCATAATTTGATGAAACTAACTTGGTCATTCTTACATATTTATGTATTTCAATCTATAGATATGCTCTTACCTTTCTCGAGTTCTTCAATCTGTTGAGCATGAAATGATGTCCGGTTCCGCTGGAGTTTTCTTTTCAATCTAAGTCTGGCTTGAGCTTCTTCGCTCTCGTCCTCTCCTTTTGTAACGTCATCATCTAATGAAATAAGTAGAAGACGGTTTTAATTGAGTTCGGAATTCAGGATTACAAAGAAACATTTCTACTTACTTAAAAAACTTCTGTGACGATGTGATCAAATATATCGAATTAGGAAGATCATTGTACTTAGTTTATGGGCAGCAATAGCCAGTTTATAAACTCTGCTGGACGATATGACGTTTCTTTTGACTACAAGTTTCAATGATACAACTATCTTGATAACTCCTTTCCTTGGAGGGATCACCGATGACATAGGCCTATTGCTACTGTTCTAACTTTGTGTAAAATAACCCCTCTCCTGTCATTATGTCCCGGATTCGTCCTGCTCACTGCTATCAGCTTTGTTGGTTTTAAGTACCTGTATGTGCTCTTCGGTCTTCGGGAGAAATCAATGAACTTAAACCTCGACCTGGAAACATTAACAATATATTAAGCACGCTATAGTTTATAAGCATGTGAAGTAGGACTCTTGGAACAGGTCCTTGTGTTAATGATATTTGACAAATAACCTCAGTATTGGGATATATTGCAGCAGAATTATCAATCAGTCTCCATGGGTCACGGAATTATGATAATATGCGCAGTTGCTGCAATACCACGAAATACCCTGCTATTATAAGGAATTTAAAAAGAGAAACGTAGTATATTTATTCTGTTCAAGTGGATATATAGTGACCTAATACATATATAGATTCTTAAGAGAGTGATTGTACTCAATATTTAAATGCGTGAATACCGGTTCCCCGACAAACTCTTCCAAGGGTCAATACCACACGTAAAATTGCAGAGAATATGGGCGAATATTGAGAAATTGCAACTGAAAACAGACAGCGTTTTGTTCTCAGTTGTTAAAATGATTCCTGGTAAACTTTGGAGTCGCCTATATGTCAAGGTGATTTTTTAGGAATCTGTGGAATTACATCTGATTTTACAAGACTTTGCTGTTGTGATAGGTGTATCTAGAACAGCCATTATTCTTAAATAAGGCTAGTGTAATGAATAAAGACCATTAACCCTGCTGTTTGCGGTACAGATCTACATATCTCCATTGCAACCCGTTAGAAACTTCGAGGCCGTTTTATGATCGGGATGTTTGTTTTTGTTTTGTAACAGAATGTAAGTAGCCAAAATAGCAACGCTACCTCAGCGCCAGTAGCGAACCGCTCTAGTGGATCAGGACCTGGGCAATTTCAGGTTTCTATCATAATATCCCGTTTAAAAAAAACAACATTGACGTGGAGGAGGGGTCGGTTCTAGAAAGTAAAGAGCTGCAACTTCATTGTTCATCCGAATTGATGAGTGACAAAGGTGTTTTCGAATATTGCCGAAACAGTTGGGTAAATACATTTTGAATATGTATAAGGCAATCGCGTTGTTAACTACCGTATAATGTCCCCACATGGATTAACCCCTAATTTCAAGCCACATTATGACGAATATAATCTTTAACAGGTTTACAAATTAAGCTCTTAGCGTACCGGTACACGGGAAAATCGAACGTGTATTTACGATAATCGAGGCCTCGGTTAGTAGGTTACATACAGACATACTTATTTATATATATAAAACCACAACTATGCAACCACAACTGTGCAACTCTCTCCATGTATCAGTGACCCTAAGTGATTCGGCACATGATCTCGCACCGCAAACACAGTTTTACAACGTTTTGAAAAGTATTGTCATTCACCGATAATCACAGCTTAGCTGAATATTATCAAATTAGTGTGCTTCATAATATAATCAATCACTGATTGCTTAAACTTAAACAGAATACAAACATAATTCTAGGATCTCATTTGATATGTCCCGGCAGGGACAACAAGTATTCCGGCAAACTTATATCGCCAATATCCACCTAAAACACATTAAGAAAACTTTTATTAGTAACTCATGAGAAAATCATTGACGACGATATAATATTCTCAAGTCACCAAAGGCGAACTTTTGTTGAAATTAAAATAACGTTCTAGTACGTACTCGGCTAAAGTCAGTGGACCAATACCCCAGATGAAGTTCAACCAAGCCGTAATATTGGAGATATCGAGATGACAAGCAAAGGCGTCAGATACGTGCACAAAACACATATAACTCACGTTTCCGTAGGAATTCCGGGGAATTTCAATGTATCTACGGTACAATCATACGATCTACAATGAGACATATTCATTAAACCATCACCACGGGTATTGTGACATCAGATATCATCTATCATATATCATGAAATCACCTATGTCCCCACTTCATATCCTAAAGTTCCGTTTATCATTTGCTCTAATTCCAGTCAATCATTTTAAGGTGCTCCGGCACTTCTCAGTGATCTCTTGCATGTGTAGGTTTCTATGGTCAAAGATCACTCAAGCAGGAACCCGGCTAAATTATTAAATGGTCAGGTTGTGGATAACTATTGTTAGTGGATAAAGAAAGGTAGTCAGAGGTATAACCTCAGATTGGAAGGCCGGGTAGGTAAAGGAATATTTACATACATATTTACCTACGCTAGTTACTTAGCCTACGCGATGTTATTTGCGTATGTAGGCTTTTGACGGTATGAAACTTCACCACAGAAAATACTATATACATAAAAGAAGGAACTTAGTCTCGATTGCTTTGCTTGCATGCACGAAGACAGTACTGCAGTAGGGAAGACAGCAGAGGAATTATCATTCTTAGACATCAGACTGATAAAAAATGAAACAAGGGCCTAAAACAGAACATAGTCACGTGGTAGGCCTAACTCCAAAGTATAATGGGGAGAATCAGAGTGTTTTCCCGTTGACTGAAACTGATTCAAGTAGGCTGTGAGATAGGAACGTAGCCATTGTAGAGCACATCCATCGACACAAAGGTTAGATAGACGCTCTAACTATTATAGATAACTTACAGCGCTCTACTTACCCATCTGTTACTATATTGCTGATACATCTACCATGCATTCGCCTTCTACGTTTAACCTGTAGGCTAATCGTGAACGTCCTATCTTGGTGGTGCTATCCGCATAATATCTCTCCGTCCATTCTGGATTTGAACTATTCGTGAAGGAAATCTTTATGGACGGATTTTCCCTCTCTTTACCTGGCCTCACTGGTCTTGTATCATTTATATACTTTTGTGGTTCATTATTTGCAACAAAAGTAATACCGTAATTGGGGGTTTCCCTCGTGCGTTCGAGTATAGGCTAATTTAGCTATATATATATAACGGACTTACTTTGCTATAGAGAAGAAGTTACACGAGTCGTTTACGTGCACAGCGAGAGTTAGGTTCGGGACCATTCACGTTATTCTGGGTAGAATGTTGGTGGCCGGTTATTGGTTCGTCCGGTGGAGGTTTTCCTTACCCGGCCGCAATCGGCCAGTTGGTCTCTCACGTAGAGTCGTTGGTTGGAACTCGGTCAACTAAAACTCGTAACGTGCTCGGGCCTTACTAAGTCAGCCGAGTTCTCAATACGCTAGGAAGCCTTTCGCTTCCAGCTTAGGTTCGGTTAGCGTTAGTTGGTGTTCGACATAATGTTAATAATCGACTCTTGGCTCTTTAAGCGGGGAAGGTCTCCCGGTCGTAAGTTTCTTTGGAAGCTATCCTAGTTGGAAGTCTAGGATCTCAAGATGTAATTGTTCGACTGGCTAAGACTTCTTAGTCAGCCGAGTTCACCGTTTGCTTGGAAGGGTTATTTCCCTAGTACTGGGTTACGGTTATCCTTAGGTCAGATGACCCTGGTTAAGGTGGTTACCTTGTTAATCGTTAAGCATTAACGGTTCTTTTACTCGGACAACCGTATTCACTTAAGTTAGGTCGGATTAAACTCTTAACCTTGTATTACCACATACTTCTAAGCCGGATATTTCATGGGTTAGCTGTTACCCAGTGTTTACTGTTGTTCCTTTACAGGTCATCGTAATCACCGCTTTCGACTACGGACCGAACGGTGATCGTTTGTTGGGGGTAGCATCTTATTTTCTGTCTCAACGAGCTTCGCGTTGCCCGTCATGCTAACGCTTCAAAGTGGGCGCCGAGGGTGTCCTACATGATCTGTGTCCAGACTGTAGGACATGTAATTGTAAGACCACGTTCTAAGAGTGCCTCACTCATGGTCTCAGTCCCTAAGTTCAACGGCGGGACCAAGTCCTTCCTTCAGGACTCCGGAAACTGGAAAGATCGAAGAAAGACAGATACAATGGAAAAACCAGTAGTTCGAACGTCGGTAAAATCCAGACCATGACGGTGAATAATCTCGATGAATGAATTTCACCTACAAATAGTGCCTCCCTATAATAGATGATCGAAATCTCCATAGCGAGATATCATTCATAATCGACAAGATGGAGCGGGCGTTGGGAGGTTGCAAGTCAGCCTGGAGGCTCCGGCAGATCCGTCTCCACCGTCCAGCAGGCAAGCGGACTCTATCCGTCTTCCAGACGGCCGTGTATGGTCCCAGGAATGTCCGCTGGACATTTTTACCGGATCGAGGCTCCCGCATTTTCGGAGAGCGATTCCGAGGAGGCCGATGAAGAGAACAGGTGGTTTTCGTCAGGTTGCAGAAAAACGAACTTTTCGAACGCCAGCCAAGAGGTTCGTTCGGCGCCACCGCCAGGAAGGACATCTCGTTACTCGTCACCGAGAAGTGTCACTATACCACGCTCAACAGGTGCTCGGGGCACTGTACATAATAATGTAACAGATACATTAGGAAAAGGTCAACACATTCCCACCTATCAATCCGAACAATTGCTGCAGTGATCATCTGTATTCAGTTTCAAATTGGCACAGAAATGAGTTCTCCATGTCATCTGGATAGCAATCCAACAATCTTCTTGTACATTCCTGAATATCAGCATCAGTCATGATGTTCAATTTTGACAAGAAGAAAAGCAATGTAGAACAGGTTCGTATGCAGCAAACAAAGAGTTTGCCGAGATGAATGCTGGTCAATGATTTTAGAAAGGCGTCCGTCTTGAACTTGCTTAATGGTTCAAGCGATGTATTACAGGACTTGTCTATATTTGTTTCACAAACAAGTCTGACATGGACAACGCTTTGGTTTGTGGGCCTATTTCTTCCATGGGGCCTGGGGTACAGCCCCCTCAGAACCTGCTTTAATCCGGGTCTACTGGCATGTGAACCCTTGACACAGCCCAATTAATAACCATGGTTAGGTTGAAGACTTACATAATCTCAGAATTTGTTGCAACTTATAATATAATAATTAAGTATTTTGTTATATAGATGTAAATTGAAGTTTTAAAGGGCAACTAGGACACCGAACACAACTAACCCATATTCTTTCGAAAATGAAGTTGATTAAGTTGTCCATTATTAATTACTTCATGCCAAGTGAGAAGAAAGTCATGCCTTTCCCCTGCAAAGACATCAACCTCGACTTTATACTCAAGAGTATGTATGCTAAGTACACCAAAAACAAGAGGGAGCATCTGCTCATTAAGCAGGACTTGTATGCCAAGTACAAATTCAACCTAAAGTGCCTTTCCACCCGTGTCGAAAAGGATCACTGCATATAAAAGCTCTGTAATATTGCATATGCCCGTATGTTATAACACTCTAACACATGTTAAAAAATTCTGTTTATGCTCGCCACCTTGTGTTAAAAGTTTGATTACTTGCTCTTTTCTCTAATGACTGAACAATGGAGTCTGTGTAAATACAGCGAGAACGCTACAAAAGCAACTCAGCAGACCGATGGAGTATGCAGCAATATCGTCAGCGATCTCCGGGTTTCCCCATCATATTTCTCCATTCTCCATATTTCTCGTAAACTCCTCATTCCAGAGAGCAGAAAGATGAACATTAAGCTAATCTGTACTTTGCGGTTCCTTATAGTTGTCACGTTCAACACATCCCCTACTATAGCTGCCCATATTTCTGTTTTAACACAAGTGGCTTCCAAAAGCGAGTCGAAGTTAACATGTATGTGTTGGAATGTTATAACACAGATGCATATATATGCTTAACACCGTTCATTTAAATAGCATGTTAAAGCAGGAGAGCCCTTCGGCACGGGTGGCCTTTCTCGTGAATAGCCTACATTGATTGACCTTAACCAATGTACATACCAATTTGATATTGATCTGTGTGCTTAAATGCAATTTTTTTGCACGTTGGGGATGGCAAAACGATACCTGCCCACGGTTTCAGGGGAAGGGGATCCCCTTCCATCATTTATCTCCCCTCGACAAATCTGTGCCTCTGCCCTCACACATCCTAAAGCTCGTTTATGCCCTTGGGCCCTATTTAAAGTGCGCACTGTTAGAGCACTGAAAGCATGAAATACAGGATGTAGGGACATCACTGCTGCAAAATTTTGATGCGTTTTGCCTTCAAAATTACATAATTATTACCTCCCTCCTCTATAATTCCATCCTTCAGTATTGGATTGCTTTCAATTGTTGGCATACAATCTTATATGGCTAGCTAGTGTGGAATGATAAAAGTGGAATGATAAAAGTAGCATAAATCACTACTTACTAACTTGAAAACTGTTAAAAACCACAATTCCTGAATCTATAACAAAACCAACCACGCCATTGAAACATTTTCGGGGACGTTTAAGAGTCTAAGAGGTTACATTAACATTAACTTTATTCCAAATGCAAATCAATTTCTTGAAATTACATGAAAATAATATATATAGATATATTTAGAACATACTGATTGCTGGTCAATATTTTACTATTGTATGCAAAATATACTAAGTTCATGAAAGACAAATACATCGTTAGAATGTTACTTACATGATGATAAGAACTGAAAAAATACCCCCCCCCCGAAATATATATATATAAAAAAAATATCCATGCAAACAGAGAATTCATCAACGCATCAACCCAATACCAGCCGTGTTAAGAAGCCATTGTCATTGAATAACACAATACCCCCCTCTCTCTCCACAGGACAAGTTCATGGCAGAAATTTTTGCAAGGGGGAGAGGAGCTGAGCGGTTTTCAAAGCCAAACAGTGCACTGCCCCGATTGAACAAGATCGATAATTCCATCCAAAAACTCCGTGATTGTTGTGACCTACTTCCTCACGGCTTAATCTTCTTTTGTTTGCCGCCGACCACCGGTAGGGTAGATCCAACCAACGTCTGGCATCGACCAGACTTAAGCCTACTTGGTCGGTGACACAATTAACAATGAGCGTGATACCTTTCTGACTCCTTTCCCCCCCTCCCCCTAAAACCACTTACGCCTATGGACAGTTTGAAAAGCTTCCTTGACTGTTGTCACGTACAACATAAGCAGCATTCGTAAATTCACAAATAAAGGAAAATGGTAAGGCACATCATAGATATATATATTGTTTACATTATCACCAGCAGTTCCCCAACGATACTCTCTGTTCCCTGCTAAGACTGAATGAATCCAGAGAATCCATACAATTTATATCCAAATAATGCATACAGTAATGAGAAAGGATTAACAAATTACTCAAGAATAATGCGGACAAAACCACCCAGCCCCCTTCCCCCTCCAAAAAGGTCATTCAAAAACATCTAAAATAATCTATACTCCTTTACTACTGTAGTTTGATAAGCGCAGTTGCATATAAACCGGTGTTAAAAAAACCGGTATTTAAAAAACATCACCCATCCCTCCAATTTTCATGTCTCTGAATTTTTTCTTCTTGAATACAACATTCAAAAGGGGCATAACATCTACATTCCCCAAGTTGTACAAACCATCAAGTCTAAAAGACAAAAAAAAACAATAGGAAAACTATATTTGGTACAACAGAGGAAAAAAATGGGTGCAAAACACCTTACCTCCATATTGATGCTTCCCAACAAGTAACAATTACATCAATAGAACAGTTGCATCTGCTAAATAATTGACATTTTGCATTAAGCTATTAATATTTGGACAACTAAATGTTTCCTTTCACTTGAAGTGACTAACGAGTGAATTGAAGAAAAAAAACAAAAAAACACATGTAGTGCTTCTAAGGTTAAAGTTAATCATAAATTCCTATAACCGAGATTTTACACATTGCTGACAAAAACCGCAATGAGAAGAGTCATGACGAGGATGGCCGCAGACAGTAGAAGTTGGTTTGTTCCCCCCGTGTCGGCGGTACAGCCGGCGCAATCTGGGCAGAGATCGCAGATGCTCGATCCCCCGAGGGCCTCCGAAGAGTACTCTACGACGACCTGCTCAACTGCATAACCAAGGAGAGAGAGGTAGATAGGTTACCTCCAGAGGGTACAAAGAGTTTACTACTGTTGAAAAATGCACTGTGACTTGTACGCATACTGGAATCTCTATATCGATGCTGGCCAGAGCAACTATTAAAGACAACAAATGTTACCCGCTTTCCTTCAAGAGGCTAAATGAGGAATATGATATTTCATCTTTGAAAATATTATCTGTTTTGACATGGTTTGAGTACAGTGCTGTACTGTATGTATGGTTTGAGTATGTTTGTTACGCAGAAGAGTGGTTTTTACTTCGACACAAACTGTTTCCCTCGACCAGGAAAGCAATTTAACAGATTCATAACAGATTCATGATGAGCAAGTTTCAACAAATTGTAAGTTACACAATCAAGTTTTAAACGTACAGTAAGTTGCATACTTAAGTTCTAACGTAAAGTTCAAATTCATGTTAACATAATTTAGTGAATGTTGACTGCGACAGATGACTAAACTTGATTCAATCAGCAATCATTCTCAGCTGACATACCAGAGGAATTAATGGATTGTTATTAGTCAGTTTATAAGTGGATTCATGCAGTTTGCATCATAAAAGACAAACGTATTAATTCACATAAAACTGAACTTCATTTACTGTTCAGAATAGCATTTAATTCCTGTTCAGAAGTAGCATTTAATTCCTGTTCAGAATAGCATTTAATTCCTGTTCAGAATAGCATTTAATTCCTGTTCAGAATAGCATTTAATTCCTGTTCAGAATTGCATTTAATTCCTATCCGTAATGTTCCAGAAGACAGATGGCCTTTATACCTGGATTGTAGTAGTCGTACAGCCTGGCATATCTTGGTTGAACGTTGGCCACGACATTAGAACGCCTGGCTTGCACAACTACACAGGTCATCTCGTCCTTTGGAATCTAAGATTAAACACAGACATGAATCAAATAATATAGAATGTTAAGCAACAGGGTGGATTTATCTAAAATCGTACTTTGGAATCTAAGATTAAATATCAAAAATGATTATATAAATTGCTTAGTAACTAGGGTGGATTTGCCAAAAACTTTTATAACAAAAAATATAATATATAATTATATAATATAATAATTATGTTCTGCGTTCAGGGTGGGTTAATTTAACTTAACTTAGTTTAACAAATTAACTTAACCGAGTAGAAATAATGCACATGGAGGCAACTTTCCAACATGTACAATCTAGCTAAAAGTTAACCTGTTAATCTTAGAATTAAATTTTACACTGCTTGGATTTCCTTCCATCAAAATAAATCTCATGGTAATCTTTCTTGTTGGACCTGGACTAGCAATGGGGCAAAGAACATCACCTGAAATTACCATGCAATTGAGTGGAACCAGTTTTTTTTGCCCTTTTTGGTGTGATAATACTACACATTGTAATAAATAGTAATTGTTCAAATAGTAATATAATAGTTTTTTTTACCTGGGGGTGACACAAGTAGATCAGAAGCATTACTATCATGTGATGGTAACTTCCAGATACTTGACACACGTAGACCAGTATCATAACTACAGTATCATGCTAAGTTTCATCTTCATGGTGATTTCCAGATACCTGACACACATAGACTACTATCATTACTACTGCAGTGTCATGTGAAGTTTCATCTTGATGGTGATGTCCAGATACCTGACACACATAGACTACTATCATTACTTCCTACTAAAATACAAATGAGTCGCAAATAAAACGTAATTAATGGAAAACAAATTCATCCTGCTTGCACCCCCCTCCCAACTTTTCACAAACTGCATAGTACAATATTAGGTTCAACCTGTTAACCCTATATATAGTACCCTGATCTCTTGAAAACTGAAACATGATTTTAATTCGCTGTTGGTGGAATCATTTCTTCACCTTCGTGGGTTTGCGTATCCCTTTCAACATCACAGGGTGTGAAACAAATTGCTTACCTCTTGAAAGTAGAGATACAGTGACTGTTGAACAGTTTCAAACTTTTGAACCAGCGAGTGATCTCTGACCACGTCTCCGAGGCGGTCTTGGTCTGCCGCAAAGCCCGATGGGATACCGATATCCATGAGGCACATGCTCGTCACTGCTGCTTCTCCCAAGTATCTGATGAATCAAGAAGCAAAGTCGATATAGCAATTTTAGTCGAGCAGGCCACAAAACAGACGTTACCAGCAATGCATCGATGTTAAAAGGTCAGTCCAGTTAAAACTGTCCGTCGCGAGGGCCCAGAAAACTCGGGTGCCATATGTTTTCCAGTCAGGAAGGACCACAGTTGAAGCTTCCACGCCATCAAATTATAATGCAACCTCTAAAATAGCCCAACCCCTCACCCTCCCACCAATGAATCACTGAAACCGATGCAATGGTCTGCCAACATGTCCTCTCTAAGTGTCAAGCGAATACAATTTTCGGTCGAGTTCGAAATTAGTCCCAACCACTCGTCAGTATGCAGAGTCTGTGAATGAATGAATACATTGATTTAAATTACAGATCCCTTCTCGAGAAAACCTTCATTCAAAAGACTTGACCCTGTTGGAATCCAGTATTAACCGTTAGTCAGTACTGTTTACGTCCATTACATAAATAATGAGATCCACAAAGACGGTAGCAGTTGGTTTTAACGGGAAAATGCTATAGTGCGAGTACCGGGGGTAAACCTTGCAATATTGACGACGCCATCCATTTTTATAAAGTACAACATAGCAACATTGATTAGCTGTTGACGAAGCTAACAGGGGGTTAGTCATGCTAAAAATTGACAACTCCCTGTTATTAATAAGGCATGTTTCGTAGTTTAAAATCCAAAACAAAGTATATACCCATCTGCCGGACAACACAAACTTGAGTCTGGATGAAAATTCTAGTTGAGAAAGGAGGATGATCTGCCACAATTTGAAATTAAGAACCATCGGTCCAACTCCAATCTTCGTCAATTCTCCCATTGCTGAGATATCACATGTTGAATTTTAATCATTAATTAAACCGGACTAGCTCACACTCACTGTCCACAGGCTTTGATGTTGATGTAGTTGTTATCCACATCTTCGATACTGATGGTGTAGGCGAATGACTTTCTGTCGTGGACAGCCAGCACGTTGTAGAATATGGCTAAGGTCATGAGGCAGGTACCCCTGCCTGAACCACTGATGGTGACCTCTCCAGATTGTGTCGGTAGCTGTAATCAATTGAACACGGTTAAGTCATAGCAGCCTCACGTGTGACATGGATTGGATTTGGCCGGAAAACCATAATCTTTATAGACGTCATTAATAATCGAAGTAAACATGCATGGACAGATAGATATGTACTGTAGGGTGTATTAGGCCTGAAGGACTTAAACAAGCATAGGAGTGCACTTCAGCGTAGACTAGGTTTGTAGGAAGCTAGCATACATTGATGTGTACTTCAGGGTTACAGTTGTGTATCACGTACTGCATAGATGTGTACTTCAATGTGTACTAGTTATGAGTGATGTCAACAAGTTATAGATGTGTACTTCAGGTTGTACTAGGTGTGAAGGATAGGTCAGTGTATGAGGACTTATTATAGGCCGTGCATTGCAGCCGATAGGTTAGTTCTCGTAGTCATTCCAGTAATGCAATGCCAACTTTACTGTTTTTCGGTTGCCCATCGGTCATCGAAGTCTTTGAAATGATATGCGTCGACTTTCTTTTAACCTCACAGAATGACCACTCTGGATGATCTCTTAGCGTGATCTCCCTTGCCTCTATTCTCTAACCCTGCCGACGGGTCATGTGACGTCTTCTAAAATACTGACGACGGTCGCGTATCATCCTTCCGATTATGGGGTGGTGACCTTTACAGCTGAAATCACAGGGTTTCTTAATAATCCACATACCTTTACTTTACCTAAATTTGTTACATTTCATGGCAACATAATTCCTCTGGTTTTGTAACATCACACCAATCGATGACCTGGCAGTATCATACCCTTGATATAAAAAGGGGAAGGTGCAGCTCTCAATAGCCTGGTTAGAACAGCACTTGTGTACATACCCAGGACTTTTCATTTTAGTGTTTCTTTGGATACCACTGATCCATATATCATCTCACAAATAGCTCTCTCTATTTTCCTACATTAGCACACATATGGTTTTGAAAAAAACCTCACCTCGACTTGCTGCAAGATGATGGAGTTATCTGTGTTGACTGTGAGGTCATGGGTATACGAGGGGTCACCACTGAGGCTGACGGTCAGGTCGACCTGAGGGTCCGTCTCTCTGAAGATCAGCGAGAAAGCTGTCAGGGCCTGAAGACCTATCACGGTATCCTGGAACAAGGGAAACGGAAAGGAAACACGAATAAGAACGGAGGTTGCAGGGGGAAGATTATTTATTGGCAAAGAGTCGGGGCGTGGCAATAACGTCACTCAGAACGCCATCCATCCTCCGAAAGGTCGAACTGAATTTTTACTCGATTCAATTTATCATAACTGACTTGCGCGTGATTGAAACATGGTGACCCCAAGACTAGTAAACAGAGAATCAAATAACCAAGTAACCAACCGATTTATTCCCAAAGAATTGGGTCGGCCGGGTCACTAAACTTAGACACCGACTAACTTATTCAGACCGATTTGAGTAATCTCGAAGGAGCAAGTTCCTAATTCTGAAAGTATCTTTCTCATATGCTTCCTTGCATTTCTATGAGGTTGTGAGAGCTAGCGAGTGTCAGGATGAGAGAGAATTAGTAAACGGAAGATCAAATCACCCCATCGACCCACTCTGATTCGTACACTCTAATTGTACTTCATTAATACAATAATCCTTATCACTTTTATGAGATCAATACACAGACCCCTGACACCTTAAGGTAAATCAAACTAACCGTGTAAATTTGGACATTTCATTTCAATTTTTTGATAAGAGCTATATTTCTATCCAACCCTCCCAAGATGGATGCCCTACCCTGATTGAAAGACAAACCTGATTGAATTAAAACCCCAAAAATAGTCCTCAAATGACAGCTGATCAATGAAGAAAAGAAACAGCCTGGTTCCCCTTCCCTCAAGTCACCCACCACCATGGACTCACTTTTCTCCCAACCCTCTCTAGAGAATACATACACAAACATAGCGTCAATTATAGAAACCCTAATATGCAGAGGACCCTTCAGACCGGCAACAAATGCGTCGACACTGGAAGCACATACACCAACCCTCCAATTTGTTTTTGGTTTATTATTAATTTACAGTAATAATTCTTTAAATTATGGCAATGTGGAATTTAACCACATAACCTGTATGTTGCCAGTTGCCTTATTCAGTCCGGCATGCATGTTCTCACACATCTTATTCACCGACAGGTCAACAACCCCCCCCCTAACCTGAGTCGAGCCGTAACCTCCGAACGCATTCCTCTGGTGCGTCATCCACTTAGCGATGCTGGACGCTCCGACGGTGTCGTCCATCTCGAGGTACGTCAGTAGGGCGTAGGCGGTCATCTCCACGCTGCTCGACTCGGGGCCGTGGTAGGGCCTGTACCAGTAGTCCTCCGTTACTTCTTCTTTGTCTTCCCCTCCGGCGGACCAATGGCGCTGCCCTCCTTCGAACCGATACAAGGAACGTGGCTCGAAATCATTATAACCGAAGCATACCATCGTTCACCACCAATCATTTCGTTTTTCTTACACTTGATGAAATGCTGCCCAACGTCAAATTTTGTATCGATGTCATTTTTTTTAATCGAAGGCGAATAATTTGTTAATTTAAAAAAGATCTTTCCGTCGTGTAAAAAAAAAAAAGAAGCCACATCAGCCAGCCACACAATACCCGTAAACCTCCCACTGTAACTCTTACACGTTAAAAAGCTCATGGCAATTTTTAATTTTGCGAGAAAAGAAAAAGATTTGAACTTGTACCTTGAGTTATTGCCAATTCGTCTAATACCTGCCTAAACTCCGAGGCATAGCTGCTCTTGGTGAGAGCCAGGGCATAGGTCACTAACGACAAGGCGTAAGTGTCACCGCGGATAGAGTCGAGTTGATCTTGCAGGTATTCTTGAGCCAGAGAAATCGACAGCCTGAGCATGTCCTTCGTAGGCTATAAAATAAAACGTACAAAGTAAAGTGACGGGAGAATTAGTGCAGGTTTTGGCTACTATCGAGCAGCAGGATGCAAAGAATCCAGTCTAGCTTTTGGTTTTAAAGCCATTGACCTTTTAGAGAGAGAGAGAGAGAGTTTTACGACCAAGTGCCACAACAACTTGAATTGCATAGCGCTGATATAGCCCTCTCTTTAAGTTGGTTGTCACCACACATAGCGATCTGGAGCAGACGGAAGGGATAGTTTGTTACTGTTTTTGTTAGTTCGTGTCACACACTGGGGTCTGGATGAGAAAGGCATGAGCACACGGAGTCTGAAATTATGATATACAGAATTATTATATTATTATTTGTTTCAAATATTGTACTTTTTGTGTTTTGGTGACAGTTAAGAGTTGTCGTACTTATGAAACACATTCTCTGTCTTATATGTTGAGGAGCAACCTCGCTGTTATCAACTAATAAACTCGCTTGATAATCGAACAAGCACGCAGTATTATGTTCCGACAGTTAACATCCGAGAGATATCAAACATGAACATGATACTATGTTCCGACAGTTCTAATCTGAGAGACATCAAACATGAACATGATACCATGCTCTGACAGTTCAAATATGACAGACATCAAGCAACTCAGACACAATGTTCCGACAGTCCCAAATTTATTCGGATGTAACCCTTGAAAATCACGCATCCTCTCTACGACAGTTATTACATTTACTGGCTTAAAAGATCAAGAAGGAGAGATCGTCGTTAATTGGCTTTTGTCTTTTCACTTCTTACCTCATCCACGTTGGGAAAATTGAAGACTTCCAGTAGAGCTATCGTAATGTAGGCGGTCAGTGTCGCTCCAGGGCTTACACCTCCCTTTGAAAGGTAAAACAAAATTCAGACAATATGCAATGAGAACGACTCTTTCTACGTACTAGTATGGGGATCGACCATCCATCTGTCATGATAGAATCTTACGCTGGTATTTTACAAACTTGTTTCCATGTATGACAATGTTAACTTTTATATTTCTGTCACCAAACTTATGCCAAGCACAGAATATATCACACTTTCTTGGGATAAGAAATGAGGAATAAATAATTATATAAATATCATATACATACACATATACACCCATATATATATATATATATATACATACATATACTGGTTCATTTCGTGTCAAATCAACCAATTTCCTGAAAATTGGTACGGGTCACCTCTCAGATTTGGCATTACAAAATGCAAAATCTGTAACGACGCGAATCATGCACGCACACATTAAGTAAATGTACCACCCAACTTCAACAGGCCATAATTCCGAAACGAGTTTTGCATGTGTTCATTAGAGACATAGATGTATGTTATAAATGCCAAATCTGAGGTGACCTGCACCACCCCTGGCTGATTTGACACGGAATGACCCATATACATATATACAGATATATCTATACATATATATATAGGCCTATATAAAGTGCTACATAAGAGAATTATGGCCAGATCTCTGAGTGGCAAAGGCTTATAGTAATGAATGGCAAAGGCTTATAGTAATGAAACCCACAGCAAATAACCGATTTTGCAAAAGCTATCGAGCAATAACTCTTAAGTTCTCCTTCAGTGCAGTTGATCGCTAAAGTGACAAAATCTAGGAATATGAAGGCATCACCTTCAGTGGCATGCAGAGACAGATTTTGGACGTCACGCTTTTGACGGTATAACACGTACGTGTGGAGAAGTCTCACCTCGATACCGCGGTCGACTATCCTCCCTGGCTCCACGAATATCCCCGTGCGAGGGTTCTGCTGGCGGATGATGAACGCCACTGCCTTCTCGATGACGTTGGTGTCTACGGTGATGAAGTTGGCGGCCCCGCTGAAGGACTTCACCACGAAGGAGGTCAGCCACACGCTGCCCGAAGGGTCACGCTTGCCAAAAGCGCTGAAGGAGCCGTCTCTGTGTTTGTAGGTCAACTCGCGCTGGTAGCCTAAACGACGAACGACGGAGACGTTGATTACTCGGGAGAGATTTTTGAAATGGTCGTCGATTGAGCATCGATGGCTCAGGGTCCGGGGGAATCCGAGACAGCGGAAAATGCACGGATTTCGGATTCCAGGATGGAATGACCAATGTGCAGAATCCTAGTTGACATTCATGAATAGGTCACTCCAATTGTTGTTATTGCTCTGTCTGGTATCAAATTAATATGATTGACGCTAACAGAGTCCTTTCAATGCGACCCTTTCACTGCTAAGCATGTACATTTTACGTGCTAGTAATATCTTCGTGGTCTGGAGCCACATACGTTAATCACTCCATCATGTACTTAGCACAGTACACAGCTAAATGCAGATCTCTATACTTGTTGTGAACATTTTAAGAAGTTCACGTTTTTAATATAAGAATTTCACAATTGTGACCCAACTTGTCGTTTTTGAGATTTTGAGTTTACGAGCTATTTTCAAGTGGCTTAGTATTAAACCTCTCAAGAATGACAATGAGATGAAACTTTATCGCGATATGGAACTAAACCTAACATCTACTCACGCCATCCACCATGCCCAACTAAGAAGCTAATTGCAGATAGAATATTACATTCATGACATGAGCACCGTCCCATAAACAGTCGGGCGTGATCTAGACGTGCTCATCACAGCCAAGATTTGGCAGAGAGCAGATGTTCCTCGTGAAAAATTTGTTACGGGATATCTTTGTTTATATGCTGCACCGGGGAGGGGTGGGGAAGCCATTTGTCCAACACATGATGTCATAGCCCCACCACCGAGTGTTAAACCGTTTTTGCGTGCAAAGTGTTTTCGATTAATTGGTCATTCTTCCCTCGTGGTCTCCACGTACCCGAGAGCATGAATCTGTAAGCTTTATCTTTAATCGCCGCACTGCTCTGTCCCGTGACGGTCAGGTATTCGTAGACGAAGACGTCCGGAGCAAAGTTCATCATGTTCTGTTCCCCGCAGCCGTAGGGCATCTTAAGGAGGTTGTCGAGGTTATTCATCGTTGGTCCCATGATATCCCCTATTGGGCGGGAAAGAAAAATAACGTAGAACTCTGGCCTGTCATTTTCGCAACCAGTGAATCACGGAAGGAGAATCACAAAGATTACATAATGTTACTCGTTGTAAAATCAATGGTTGTATTTTTCTTTCGTTTTCAGTAGTAGAGAGGGCTCCAACGTTCCATTAAGAGAACAAATGGGGTTCGTAACACTTTTATTTTGATCCAAACAAAGTTTTAAACCTTATCGGATGAAACCCTCGAGGAGGAGGAAAAAAAAGTGACGATAAATTTGTCAAGTTTTTGTTGCGTTTGATCTTCCCCGGCTAGAAGATAAAAGGAGTACGTCTAAATGAGCTAGTTGACCGGCTCATCTCCAGGGTGAATTAAACCCTCTCGCAAACTTGCTCTCCGAGTTAACTCTCAGGGTCTAAATACTCACCGGTGACCGAGAGCAGTACCCTCACAGACCCCGGTACTAGTTCCTCGGGCGAGGGAAGCCCAATCGAAAATATTTCCTCGATGTCGATGTCGTTCTTCTCGTTGAAGAGTCGACTCTCCGAGACACTGTGGGATACACCCTCAGGCTGAGAGAAACGAACGACAGAAAACAAACGACGTAAACGCTAGGGTTCAGAGGAAGCTAGATATAAAACCATTTCTGTACCGGACTAGAGTTTGCGTAACAGGGATTGACGCAGTTTAGGATCTCGTCCGGCAGAGCGATCGTTTGCAGAAGACCAAGATACAGAGAGCTCTCACACCCTTGAAAATTTCATCATTCTCTACATTGGAAACTGAAATGTCTGGGAATTATTTTAACTATTGCTTTAGGATATGAAGGATATGTAAGACAACATTTCCTATACAGAAGCATGTTCTAAGCTTTTATTAAAGTTGATGTTAAAAGCACACATTTTTTTGTAAATTTTCATATTTCCAGAATCTGGAGAATTGTAGCTCCTTCCTGGAAGACAATCTCATCGAACGAAGCAACTGCTCTGAACAGCAAAGACAATTTATGTGAGGGATAGCTAGGTTGCATTTAATTTTATATGCATGTCAATGGATGCGACCCCCACTTGAGAAGTCAACGAGGATGTGAGCGTTCGAGGGCGCGATAATCTTCGTAGTGTGAACGCATGCCGACTCAGGATGCGACCTCAGGCTGACTTGCAGGTGGTCGCGTACAAATAATCAAACATTAGCTTTATTCTTGGGAAGAGCAAAGCTGGCTTTCTACCTGCAGAATGCATGAAAGTTGTTCCTGCACTTAAAAACAGTATTGAATGACTATGTAATTGGATAACTATAAGGAATTAAGTTTTTTATTTGTTAATTACTATTCGGCACGGATTATCCCCGGATCGTTTTGCCGTAATCGGCTACATGCCCCCAGACCTCGCGATCCGTACACCTAAATTCGTAGCAGAATGATTATAGACAGGCCCGTCATGTGTCGTTAATCAATACAAAAGCTGGATTACATACACTAGTTTCAGTCAGCTCGTCGTGTCCGAGCTGCACGCATTGCAAGTGTGTATGGGGGGGGGCATCGATGTCGAGTTAATGCCAGCCTCTGAATGCAGAACAAATTCAAACAGACGCAAACTGATGAAACAAAAAGCAACCGTATAGAGACCCTCACTCACCTCAACTAACAGCTGCCGCCTGACAGCGTCACCGGCCCGGGCAGAGATTGCTCGGACCTCGATGTTGACCAGACCGATTTTGGTGATCTTCATGGGAAACAGTACGCTGATGCCCGTCCCTGCTGGTATGGTTACTTTATCGACCTAGAGAACAATCGTGGGTACCATAGAAATAATTAAAGAACAAACTGCATTCTGCCGAATAAATGGACGAGGACGAAGCCGATTCCGCCATTTTGTCAAATGAGAGATGGATTATTCACCAATCAGTCCGACAAATGTGGCTCACACCTATAGAGGTAATGATTGTTTATTTGGTAATATGAGAGTGCGGCGTAGCAGTTTGAGGGTCCGCTTCTTCCAGTTTGCTCTCGCTTCCCTCGGTATTCGGGAAGGTGATCGAAGATCGAGGTACCACTCGCATCTGACGGATGGGCGGGACGTTAAATGGCTGCTCCGCGGGAGCATGATGGGATGGATGGGGTACGCGCCTGCCCCCGTAACTTCGGGGCATTGGTTCGGAGAGAGAAGACAAGGCTAGCTAAAGCCGGCGTTCATCCACTTGTTCATCAGCGATCAGGGTGTCTTTTTGAGCCTATAACACGCTCACTAAACTAGATCACCTATTACACCACTCACAGTGCAGGATCTCAATAATGGATAATTAAAGCTCCTATTATGTAACCAAGCAGCTCTAGCTGGACAAGATATGTTGTGTCAGGTAAGCATTACAGAGAGTTTAGAAAACGTAATCCTTGTAAGAAAAAAGGGAAAATTGTTCAAGACCACACCGAAGTCAATCTTGTTTCCTTCGTTTTGCGTTTTGTTACAACACGCTCGTTCCCCCCAAAATGCGTCACTTCTCAACGGAAGATGATATAGACACCGCCACCAATCAGTTGCATTTCTTCTGCAAGCCTTTCTGCAGTTAATGTGAAATCTTTTAAACCAAAGCTCAGCGAGCATTTTATTTCACGAGAAAAAGCGCCGGAACTAGACATACCGCAGACCCCGATGATGATTTTTCGACACCATTTTCATCCACAGTGATGACTTCAAACTGCTCCGACTTCTCCAGCGAAACTGTGGCCTTTTCAAGAAAAGAAATGGAAGAATAACTTATTAAATAGACCAATAATCCTGAAAGACCATGACGGTCCTGTTTGGGTGAAAAGTAGCGGTGCTTTAAAGCGTTACTTTACAACGTAGTAATTAAGCAATCGTAATCCAACGTTGCGAAATAATATGTTTTTGGCATGTCAGGAGTGGCCTTGATAATTCTCTTGACGAGGAAAATCGGTAGCACTTATCGCTTCCGTCGGTTGGCGAGTGCATAGTCTAGTGGTGGAGCGTGTCTGCACAGGTTTCCTCAATTCCCCTCCCTGCAGGCATAACTTTTTCAGTGCAGCTGCCTTGCAGTTGTGATGATTTTGGTCTTCCTGTTTATAGCGAGACGGTGCAAAGTTCATTGTTTTTTATCAAATGCTTCGGTTGGTTTGCCACCAGTTAGTTCATTATCATTGCAATGCAGTGGTGACGAAATAGACCACTCATGCCCGCAGGTTGGGGACATTATATGGCATTCCCGGTTGCAGGATGGGTTCGTTGACCTCTGAACATTTGTCAAAAAGAGAACGCTTGTTACAAGCTGTTGTTCATCCATGTTCAACATATATAGTTTCTGTATGAGCCTAACAGGCTTCAAACTTCTTAAGTTCCCATATCATGCATCAACATTTCATAACATTATATTATATTTCACTTTTATTACACCACATTCACAACTTTACCTTCTATAAGAAGTTACAAAAACTTAATTATAGATGCTACCCAGAATGAAAATTATTATGTTACATCGAGAAATGAGAAGGGCAGAGGAGCCAGACATGAGCAAGCGGGTCTGTGTGTGGCTACCTAAAATAAAAACATAGCTAAATAAGAATGATCGGTCAAAGTTACTCGTACAAATACAAAGGAAACTAGACGGCCATATTCCGTAACTACTGCTTAAGAGACTTGTTTGAAAAGATGCAAAATTTGTTATATTACACGTCATTGCATTTCAAATAACTAACATATCACGATAACATACTTATATAGTAAACTTAGCTTGGTTGCGTAAATGATAGAGGAGACCCCAGAGAAAAAACCAAGAACCTTGTAGTAGGGAGTCTGAGAAAAAACCAAGAAACTTGTAGTAGGGAGTCCTCTATACGAAATACAAATGCAGCAAGTTAGAGTCCCAATTCCCACGGTCCCATCCACCAAGTTCCTGAAAAGAGACCATAGCGACCAGGATAAAAAAATTAAACATACCCTGATCTCATCATCGAAATAATTGAAGACAGTGGCCTGGAGCACCATTATTTCACCTCGGACAATCGAGTACGGAAGGTTGAGTGAAACAAAGAACGGTTTGAAGACGGTCGTCTGAAAAATGAAGTAACCGTATCGATAAATATATAGGGGTGTAAATGCAAATAATTTGTAAATGCAAATCTTTCGATAACCTCAGTCAAAACCTTATAAAACAGTGGATTTTTTTAGTTTTTTAGTTTGCCAAATTGCTCTATTAGTACAGTATCCAATTAGAACCTAGTGGTCAATATGTCAAAAATGTGTGTTATGTGTGTTATGGCACCAATGAATCTCGTCTTAGTACGAGATGAACAATCTCTACTGCATATAGTTCATACTATACGAGGCTGTTATCATAAAGAGGGTTCTCGTCATAGTACGAGATCGTCAACCATCACGTAGGAGTGTAACGATGGTTCTCGCCTTAAGACGAGATGACCAGTCAAGCTGTTTCTACTCCTTGATAGTTAAAAACACAAGGTTGCTGGTGTACAAACGGTTCTCATCTTAAGACGAGATGACCAGTCAAGTTGTTTCTACTCCATGATAGTTAAACAATACACAAGGTTGCTGGTATACAAACGATCCTCGTCTTAAGACGAGATGTGACCAGTCAAACTGTTTCTACTACATGCTAGTTAAACAATACACAAGGTTGCTGGTGTACCAATGGTCCTCGCCTTAAGACGAGATGAGCAATGAAGCTGTTTACTACACCAAGTTATTTACTGCACCAAATCCACTGTTATAAGTAATTTAACATTGGGGAGATTAATGAAAAGTTATTCTCAAGTAAGAAGATTAAGAAGAGCCGTACATTTGCGAGGAGGACAACTGTGTTTACTTAGTACGGACCTCTAATGCTGGGCCAACAATTCAGATGATCCAACACATTGGGTGCATGAATGACAATACTTTGGCAGCAGCTGTGCTTTAAGTAAAACAACAGCACAGATTAGCCTCCTTTTTTGGGGGTCATCTCTTTCCCCAAATCATTTAGAGTATGTCACACGTTTGGAATCCCAGGAGGTTACGGGAATAGCGACTCAACGTGCCACTTTACAGTCTGTCCTAAAATTGATTTCTTCTCTTCCAAAGAATTCACTGGCATGCTGCCCCCGTTCATTTCTGCTTTATATTGGCATCTCTTTCACAAACAAAATACTCCATTTATTGGAATAGTGTTCCTTTTCGTTTTTAACCAAATAAATGCATGTGGCCTATCAGGTATAGCCATAACTAGCCCTGTAATTAACGTAATTACTTACGGCCTCAATAAACGTTAGTCCCCCCCCCAATGCTACGTCTGACCACGCGTAACAAATAACGTAATTACTTACGGCCTCAATAAACGTTAGTCCCCCCCCAAATGTTACGTCTGACCACGCGTAACAAATAATGAGCAGATCAGAGTACCATCTTTAGCTTGTTACAATATGTCTATATCATAGCTTAAAGTCGGAGAGGTAACACAAACCATTCTATTTTTCAGAGTTAAAACTGTATATACAAACATGAAAACTTACCTTTGATGGAGATTCAGCTACTCCTAGACCGTCTGTGAGGGAGACGGCGAAAGCACTACCGAGCCATGAGGTGATGGTATCAGGGACTCTTGTATTCACGGTGACCTGACCATCGGAACTATTTCAAAGAGATCCACCGTAAAATAATGCAGGAAGCCATCAATATTCATAATCCTGATGTACGCTGAAGTTGTTCCAAGGCATTACCTCCTAAACGTTGATATTACTACATAACGAACCAAAGTGGGGGGGGGAAGGGGGGATTCACATAATTATACACCTCAAGTGAGTGATGGAGCTTTTGTTCAAATTTTTTTTGGAGCGGGAGTTGAACAGGAACACCCAAAATGAGAATATTGTGTGAACGCTGCGACAAAGCTGTGTGATGACCGTCGCGCAATGCTCAAACACTGCTGCGAGGATGCCAGCGAAAATATAATGCTGATAAAATGTAAATGTAACCCGAAAAGTTATTTCCTTACTCTGCAATGGCCTCGCTCCACAGCCACGTCTCTGGGAACTGCTTTCGCACCGTGATCTGACTCGCATCGGGGCCTTTAGCGGCTGATCCGGAGTTTTTAAACACGGCCACATCTGCTTGAGCTACCTCGGGCATTGCTGCATCGTCAAACGCAACAGGTGCAAAAGCATACACTGAGATAGGTTAGAAACATCGTTGCAAATGAAGTATACGATCACGAAAATGCAATCCGTAACAGGAATGTCTCATTTTATGTGGCTGACCACTTGCATCAGTAATAAGTCATTGAAAGTTATGGAAATACAGAGAATAAGTATAATTATCTCTTCTCTTGCACTATGTTCCAACAGTATAGTTGACAATGTCAAAATAGGAACTTTTGTTCAAGGAGTAATTTCCTCTTGCCGTCAAGTAATGAAGGGCTCGATTCACTTGATGTTTTATATGTGTCTCAATGATCGAATCACGATTTCATTGACTCCTCGCGTGCAGAGAGAGCGAGACTAGTTACAAGGTCAAAGATTCGTAACTCTGATCGGCAAAAATAATTAAACCGCTTTTCAAAAGGAGAATTACTCTCACGCCCTGACTTAAAGTGCCCTTTTAAGGATACACACTAATCTCTATGATTTGGCTCGGATGTTTGCATTGTCGGTGCTATACATTACGATTGCCATTATTTCCTAATGTTGGTGGAATTCACACTGGCCACCGGAATGGTGGATACTGATCTTGATAGCGAACAAGCGAAAGAATGTTAGAAATAGGCAATTAAGTAAGGGTTGTGACTTGAACCTTTTGTGTATACCCCCCCCCCCTCCGGATGGTGCCACAATACAGGGCAACGGCGTAAGATAAAACATATGTTGACATCCATCTTCATTCTGCTCCCACCCCCCATTGGTTACATCCCTGATCCCTCCTTAGCAACCTGTAACACCTCACCACACGCATCAAAGTTATTTTCCAATAAATATGATAGAGTGGGGTAAAGTTAATGAGACATTGTTACGTACAGCGTAATAAATGAATATTTGTATCGGGAATGTTTCTGCGTGCTCCGGAAGATTCCACAGTGCGGCAGTATTCATTCATAGAGAGGCTGGAATTTCTTGGCATTGTGCAATGGCAATAGCGACCTTTGGACATGCAAGTGGACATTACAAACTATCCACGGAACAGAACAAGACAACTGTTCGTTACACGTTTTTTGGTTATTAATGTCAGTTAACCATGCATTACAGTTGTTCTGTCAATGTACGAGTTCTGTCCACTAGTTGTACACTGTCTAGTACTGTCCATTAGATTTATTTCTGTCTATTAGAGTTAGTTCTGTCTCTTATCCTTAGCATCGATCATGACTTACCAATGTCATCATAGTACCAGGAGTATCCGTGTATCAGTGCATCAGAAAACACAAGTAAACCAGCATCCTATATGATGTAGATAAAATAACAATTCTAATCGTCTTTTCATGCATATAGTGTAGAGAAATCAATGATGAGGTACTGTTATACTAACTACTGCAAAGAAATAACTTTGAAAACTCGAACCTGGCAGAATAAAGACAAACAAACACCTTAACTTCATGTTGTCTTCTGCTGCATTTGATAGTCATTCCAATTGGATCGTAAGTCACGGATCACTGCTCATGATATTCCCTTCACATTCCCTTACTTCTAAGACATAAATGTAGGTGGTCGATGGTGCATATAGTTTGACTTGAAAGATTGACTTGTCTGATTTCAAAAGCAAAACCTTAATCTTAATGATTCCGTATTTCGCTTACCGTTAAAATCTGTCTGGCAGAACTAGCTGCAGAGTAGCGAGGAAACCAAATTGATTTGCTCTTGCGAAATAAAATTGTCCTGTCTTGCCTACCGTTGTCACTGCTCGTGGTATCAATGGCAGACAAGTCTTCAATGACCTGAGTGGAAAAAGTAGGCAAACTTGAATTTAAAATGGAACACTGTAGAAAAGGCATGTATATACATATATAAATATATATATATATACATATATGTAGAAAAAGAACTATATATAACATGGGTCATTAAGATTACTAACTGGTACCTAGCTAAGTATAGACTGGTATATACAGTTATGGCTTGGCATGGTAGCTAGAGCTAGTATAGCTAGACCTTGGCTATTTGCTTGGCTGCTGGCCATCGGAATGATGTACCATTTGAAATAGCACTTGGTCTATTGGAATTAGCCTACTAGCAGTATATGTATATAGTTGGGCATATGATGACTTAACGCAGGCTATTCTGTGTAGCCGACATTTTAGTCCTTGTAGTTTTATTAAAGCGTAATACACTGCATGGTTCCAGCAGTGCATTGTTAACGGAACAGGCGTTGAAGGATACGGTTGACAGTGAGTTGTAGATTCGTTACAATAGAAATGATCTTGTAATTGATAGTCTTGATTGACTTCCTTTGATCTCACAGAATGACCTCTCTGAAGGTTTTCTTAACATTATCCGATTTGACTAACCATATATATATATATATACATATATATATATATACATCCTTATCGAGGTGCAGTGCCTACGAATGAATAACACTTTGTTATTTCCTGCCATTGACACTGGCCTTCCAAAAACATTAATCATAGGATTGAGATTTTGCAATCCGTAACAGATATGATATATCCGATGGTGGGTTCGCAACGCAACATTAGCGCATAATCAGCCAAGTTTAGTGTAATGGTGCAATCCACCGCCCGAACAATGAGATAGGATTTGTGACAGTGGGTTCACCTCGCAACATTTGTGTGAAGTGCGATGGACCACCCTGACAGGGAGATCATCCTGCAATGTGCACTCAAAAAGAACCTTCCCTGGTCGTAAATTGAACCCTAACCTGGTCTTGTGTGATGTCGTTTCCAGACTTCAGGATCAGTACGCTCTGGTCCACGGCAAGGATACCGACCAAGGACTCCGGGGAAGCCTCGACGGTGAAGGTAATGTCGTCCCCCGGCTCACTGCTCTCTCTGTCGAAGGAGACGCTGACCTACAAAATCAAAACAAAGACTCGCGCAAGTTTATAAGGATTACCCTTAATTATTCTCTATCTAGTGGTACTCTCTCTACACACGATTCTCAATGGCCTGTTACGAGATAAAATAAAAAGGAAATTGAGCCAGAGGTAACATGAGAATAAATAATTCACAAAGCACAACTGTACGACAAAGGTTCCAATACCAAGATTTAAACGTTGACAAAATTACTGAGACGAAATGACAAAGGGAGTGCTGATTTTTTTGACAAGTTATAAGGGGCAGGCAGCAGGCACTATACCACCGAAAACCTGTATAATAGGGAGGCATTACAATTGGCCTTTCTTTGTACTTTAAATGTAATTGAGGTTTGAATTTGATTCTCAAACAAATTAGGCAAGGGTGTTTATGTTGACTTAAGGCCTAAAATGTTGAATCTAAGACAAAATATTTAATATTTTTAGCATAGGCTGATTTTGAAGTTCAATATCCAGTTGGAGACTATCGGCAAATTTGGCACAAATTTTGCCGATAACGATATTCAACCAGATTCGCCAATATCGGCCGAAATCGATATTGAAAATCGACAATCGGCCCAACACTATTTTATAATCCGACTAAGAAATTACCCACTTTATGCGAGTCACCTGGCAATTAAACTAATGAATAATGCTCAACTACAACTCTCAAATATTAATGACAGAGTTTCAAGGAGACAAATGCTCTAATGTTGACCATCGCATGTTCTTTTAACTTGAAGATGACTATCAATAATCGCAACATTCTAAGTAACACCATTTTTCTTAAGTAACACCATTTTTCTATCATCCCCTCAGAAGGTATATTGACACACCTGCAGTGTACAACCTCTCAACTTTTGGTGGGTCATATAGTTCACACATTATTCACTCTCTCAACTAAACTGACCTGATTTTTGAAGATGCCGTCGACCTGCAATTCCACGCTGTCCACGACGACCTCGCCATCGTCTCTTACGAAGGACACGACCACCCTGGCTTTGGGGGCCATCGTAGACTCGACCGTGAAGGACACGGGGTTGGACTCGCCGGAGGCCAGTCCGGTCAGAGTGTCAGACAGGACGATGTTGCCCTGAGCAACCACCTGAGGACCAATATCAGTACAATGGTATCAGGTTAACTTCTTACAACCAACAGCCCACAATTAAAATGTACTAGGGTTACTTCAATCTTACAATCAACAATCCAAATGGACTGTGCAGGAAACTTCTTACAAAAACACAACCAAACTAAAATCTACAGGGTAATTTTCTTATGAAAAACAATTCGGTATTTCAGTATATAAATTAGTTCCTATGACCCCAACTCAAGCTGACTAACGATGTAGGTCAGTTCTTATGACCCACGAGTCAAACTTACAATGTATGAAAGAGCCGAAGGAACTTCAGTGGTTTTTACAGTCAGAGTCACTTCCTCACCAATCTGAAGGAAATAAATGGAGAATATGAGTTTACTAAGGACAAAACATCCCAACATTGGCCAAAAATTTCCCAATAGAGGAAAAAATCAACCCAATAGAGGTCAAAACATCCTACTAGATGACCAAAACATCCCAATAAGAGGTTAAAACACCCCAGTGGAGAATAAAAACATTCCAATAGGTAAAAACATCCCAATAGACGTCAAAACCAAGGATTCCTCCGCTTCACAATTTAATTGAAGCAGACCTGTTTTCAGATAATTGCAATGCATTACGAAGATTGATCTGAACATAGTGAACCAGGACTGGATAAAAACAAGAAGATTTCACAGAACAATTAGGACAGTTCACAAAACAATCGCATTCTCTCTGCTTAAAGCTGTTTGGGTTGGAGGTTCACAGTTCAAACCAGTTTAGTGTCAATGTTTGTTTGGATTACCATTAGTGCAAACATCTATCTAGTACGTGTTTCTGTTATAGCTAAAAGATGTTGATGTATTAATTACAGGTGTTTTTATATCTGCATTTTTGTTACGATACAGTGCCACGTACAACACACTGCTGTAGGACTCAAACCATTAAGTCTCCTTGTATCCTAGACTCGACACTGCTCTTAAGATTATGCCGTGCACCAGAATCGCGCAACGACGTATTGGGCAGAAGAATATCATGATCTTATTCGCACTGGCAGGGATAGAATTCTTCGAACGCCGACCCTCAATATTGCAACTTACAACAACAAAACAAACAAATAATAAAATGTACCAAAAAACGGTCGACAAATACTTACTGAAACTTGTTCGTTTTCCAAAAATAGTTGAATGTAGGAATGACTCGGCGATTCCATCCTTGTCAGGTAGCTGCTGTACGCATGCGGTTGGTAATTGTCAAGCTCTTTCGATGACGGCCTGTAATAAAACGCCTGGGGAGAGAGAGAGAAAATTTCATCATGACATCTGATTACTCAGTGACCATTTAGTATAGTTTCAGATATGTCACGAATATCTACACAACATTATTTATATTAGTATTCCCAGGAGAGGGTGGGTGGGTG
>JAODAG010032035.1:1787-17554 GCA_027574785.1 Orphnurgus asper | reverse complement strand
ATATATATATAATATATTTAATATTATATGCTGTTTGATATTCGTACCATTCCTCCTAACTTAATCGAGTGTAATTCTAGAAGTGCCTAAACCTTTCATCACCTTGCATATATATATATATATATAATATTACATCTAAATCATTTGTCTTTATTTAACTATAAACTTCACTTAAAAAATTTAACGCCATGCTCTCTGCATATTCACACAACTGCGCCCATATGAGGCAATTAACAACGTCATTTGTACATTTATGGTGTTCACTATCTGAGGAATTGTACTCTTTACAAAACCATTGAAGGAGTTATCTTATTCAGAGTGAATGGTCCAGTCAGTGGTGTAACTAGACACTTCAGAAGTTCTGAATTTTTCAAAATATTTGAAATCTTAAAGAATTGCAATTTTTTCAAATGACATGTAGTATCCAGTGGCAGATCCAGGATATTTCAGAATGAGGGGTATCATTTGGGGAGGGGGGTGGGTTGGAGGCCCATGCTGGATTCACCTCTAGGAGAAGTATTGTGAAGTTTAAATTCCCATCAGAGCATTGTGGCTTAATTAGCTAAACCTCTAACAAAATTGGTAATTGGTAAATTCTCAAAATTCTTCTGAACACCCTATTTCCTTTCTGTTTTTACCTAGTAGCCTTTTGGACCTCAGACCCAAAGAGATTGCAATTGTGTCAGAGAAATCAGCTGACCCCACTGGTACATAGCAACCGGGTAGTAGCAATAATATACACAAGTTTCAGCGTGCGGATCGTAGGAATCTGGTTCATTCACGTGAAAAAGTAAATAAATTCTCTCTCGTGTGCTTTTGATTCGACACCACAGAAAAGTCTACCTTTGTTTTTTAATTCACGACATTTACGTCATAGAAACAAACCACAGCGTGTGCCTTTCAATGGCTGTATACCGGTGTTATCATAATTCGTTCTTTCATAATTAGTGACGACTAACGTTGGCAATTTGTGGCAGTCCACTTTATCGTCAGTTGATCCGTTTGCATTCCTCAATCAATAAGTTGCAATTTTAAGACCCCAAGGGTCACTCCAGTTCTGTGTGGTATTAATCCTACATCTACATTAATTAATTATTCTATATTTTAACTGTTTGTCTCTGTGTGCCATCAATTCTACTTATTATCACTGAGTTATATTATTATTGCACCGAGTTGATTTCATTGGTATTCTACAATCCTTCAGAGATACGAAGGTTTTATTCTCCCGAGAAGCAGTTTTCCAAGAATGGAGAGGGATTATATTACCCCACTAACTTTAAACAGTATTCACACATATGTACTGGCAAACAGGTAAATGTTAGGAACCACTTCGCATAAAGTGGCATCGTTTCCTAATTAGAAACGATCTGTATTTTTACCTTCTTTCTACCTGCACACCATTCATAATTAGCCATTTGAAAGTCATGTAATATTGAAAAATTTGGAAATAATAAGCACATTAAATATTTTCATGTGTTGTTTTTTCATATTATTTTCATATTTTTTTTTATATTATACCTGCCACCGAGGTTAATTTTTTTTTGGCCCTAGTATCAACAGCAGTAAAAATTGTTAAAAAAAGTTGTGAAAGTGTTCTGCTGAGGGGGCGGAGGTCATCATTTCATTTTACGATCTGGGGTAGGATGTAATAATACACCCCCCCCCCCGAAGTAAAATAGTTGATTGAGCAGTAACCCCTGGCTGAAGCCATAACATTGATTGCAAAGGTTTGCTAACGATCACCTGTTTTTTGGTCTGATGCCGAAGGGCATCCGTCGGAACTTATCCGGTTGAGTCGGAGCGGGTATGTGTACTCGTGGTGGTGTACGTGACGCTGCTTGTACGCAAGGTACCGTAATGCCAGGTATGGCATGTTGGATTGATATATAATACTTGGTTACATCATTAGTCATGGTCATCTTGAGCTGATCCCTATTGTCTTTGGTGTGGCTATGTGCATATTAATTAATCTCCTAATTAATATTATATCAGATTTTTCTTCAACCTCGTCATGAGTCGCATACAAGAGGCATACGTTAAACTGTTGGCACGTCATGCCCGCATCAAGATGCAACGTTAGCTGCACGAAACACAACAGGGTCCATCCACTGAACAAGTATAGTACCTGCCATACTTTTACAAGCTCAAGCATCCTACACACACATACGCATTTTTGTTTGTTTGTTTTACATGCAGACCTAGGACTCCATTGTAAACAATAGATGATTTTGAAATGACTTGGAATTCCTTTGTTCAAGTCTTCTTCGGTCAGTATAAAACAAGCTGGATTTTAACGCGCGTCTCGTACGCCTGCATGCCAACTGGACTGCGTAGGTTTCTGAGCCTAATGTCAGTAACTGTAAAACTGTAATCAAGAGAATAGGTCAACACACTGTCTGGCATTAAAACATTTACAAGTTTATGTTAATTCACCACATTTTTAAATGCTATACAACAAATAACAGCCCACAGAAATATGCATAAAATAGCTCGGAATAAAACTGAATTAAAATAACCTCTAAATGTACACTTATGCTTCAGAAAACTTTTACAGCTTAGTTTAGGGAAGTTTAACGATCGATATTGAATGCAGACTCTGATTCACACAGCGTACACAAGCTACAGATAATCTTACGGACACAGATTCACGGCTTGTACATCTACGGATAATCTTTATGGACACTGATTCACAGCTTATACATCTACAGATAATCTTTATGGACACTGATTCACAGCTTACACATCTACATATAACCTTTATGGACACTGATTCACAGTTTAGATATATACTGATAATCACAGTTTACACATCTACAGATAATGTTAGGAAGTAGGAACTCTGATTCACAGTTTACACATCTACTGATAAACTATTATTCTACAGTAACTATTGATACTCTTATGCATGGAACGTGTACGCCTGGTTCCAACCCAACCTAGTATTACATTGCAGTCTTAGTTCCTGTAGTAGGTATCTTATTCACACCAATGACTATAATTGGAGGTGATAGTTATGGTCTAGCGGTCCACTTCTTAGTGTCCACTTCTTAGCACAAAGTTTGGCCGGTTCGATCCATTAACTGTGAGTGCATGTATGAAAACCACAGAATAAGTGATAGAATAAAGTAAAGAATTGCATTAGCGTGGGGTTACGACAACCCCCCGCGTCAGCTGTCGAACTTCGGTGGTCAAACGAGCCACCGACGCTAGACATTCAAACTGTCATCGAAATAACACCGAACTATGACCATCACTGGCATGACACGTAACAAGTAAATCATACTGCCAGGTCAACGACGACCAGGCATTAAACATTAAAATGAATACTTTTTTTGTACACGAAGTTCAATTCTACGTCGAATCGATCGATGAGTTCTTCCAATGCTAAATAATATCAGTGAACTATATGACCCCAGAATTGCACTTCACATCTAATTTCAAAAATGATGGGCACACCAAATGCTGACGAGACCACTCCGTAAAACAGTGAACTAAGACACACCCTAAACCTCATATCACATGGTTAAATGCTACGTTATTTTTTTCACTCCGGCAAGATTTGACTTTCTATTACATTGAAAACAAAACATAGTTCATGTTCATTGAAATGGATAATAGGCAGAGGAATCAAATATTAAAAACAACTCCCCCTCATCCCCAAACTGCTGGAGGCCAACCACTGATTAAGAAGGATAACATTCTTACGTGGAATTCATTCCACGTAGGATGACGTGAAATTTTTCCTAGACAATAGCCAAAGTAGGGAGACTTAAAGAGTATATCCCATCCCACCATTGTCCTACCCATGATGTATAATTACGGATACTATTAATCACCCAGTTCATCCCGTAGACCTGCAAGACCACACAGAATGAATGGACTATATAAACAACCTTTGCGAAATTGCCCCCAAATGAATATCGACTTTTCAGTTGCTGCTGCTAAAATAGCCGACACCCTGCCCACAACATGTGGTAATGATTACGTTTGGTCTCCATCTCTATTATCGCAGCGTCAGACCTACCCTTCGAACAACGAGGGTCTCCAAGATACCTATCTGCTCAATAACACAATAAATTGGATTCGGGAAAAGCAGCAAATTGTCGATCTAGTACGGGTTTTCATAATTAGTAAGCTTGAAAACGAGTAACAAAAAACCTTTACTGAAATCAAAGGCTCCAAAATGCAGCATTTATCTTTAAGTTTCTGTTTTTTTTTTTTATATAAAAAACACTTGTAGCTTGTAAGCTATTCTCGGTGAACTGTATTAAATGTCACCCCCCCAGTTATATAAAAAATAAATATGATAATATTGCAACAATTTTTTCAGCAATGGATCTTGGGTGTTAGATCAGTTAAAAAAAAAACTGATAGCAAAGATTCCAACCGAGTGCTGCAGGCCAATCAATCCTACACAAGGAGGGGGGGGGGGGGGTGTGAAGGCAGTTGCACCATTTATGTCAAATACGTAAATCCGGTTCTCAGTTCTCCCTGTGAACCGGTCTCATTCAAAACAGAGACCACCATGGTTTTCTTAGCACCTTTTCTAAGGTATGTAACGGTAGTTCCTTAAAAATTAGATATATAAATTATTTATTGTAAGACCCATGATTGTCTTTCATCAGTACTACTACTGTCTTACACCGATATTCCTCGAAGATCAGAGATAGAGGTGATGAAGACATACCACGACTGCCTTTCAAGTTTCATCAATATTCCCTAAAATCAGAATTAAAATTGACGAAGACATTCTCCATTCTAATAACATCAATATTAATTCCCTAAAATATCAGAAATGTAAGTAATGAAGAGCTACCATGACTCAATAATACTCTCTTACATTATTAAAATTCCTTAAAATTTAAGAAATAGAATTGATGAAGACAATTTCTTTATTCCAAGACCATGACTGTACTGTCTTTTCATCAATATTACTAAATATTTCAAAATCAATTTGTCTTACATCAAAATACCTTAAAATATAAGAAACAGACATTCTGTACTCTTAAGACAATGACTGCCTTTCACCAGTAATACTGCGCTTGCATCAAAATACCTTAAAATTTAATAAATTGAAACGGTGAAGACACAAGTTTCCTATTCTAAGACAATGACTGTCTTTTAATCAATATTAAGCATAGTCCTTCCTTCCATACAACCGGCATAGATAATATTAATACAAACACACAACACGCTGCTATACAAGACGACACAAGAAGCACACCTTTGATTACATTCGTTTGTTAAATATTGAAACCATAAAAAAAAAACTGCTAAAGAGGACACATTAGAAAACGAACTTTGAAATATATAAAAAATTACTTCGACGACGATGACTATTTTTTTCACGAAGACATACATGCAACGCACGCTATAAGCAACACATTTAAGGACGACCCTCCGATGCAGAGGCCATAAAAAATATTAATAATAATAAACGCTCTCGGGAAGAGGCTGATAAAACATTTCGAGAATTAAAACTTGACCTCAGCCTTTGTTAAAAAGCACATTGCCCGTGAATATCACAAATTGTTCAAGATGTCGACGACGCGATAAATCGTGGCGTTCTCGTTTTCTCAATTTTTTCTCGTCAGTAAGTTTTTGGCTTTGCCTCGATTGAATGACCGTGGTGGTGAGGGGAGGATGGCGGTGATTGGTGCAGGGCAGATGATTAGAACTGAAAATATCATCATTTCTCCCTGTGCACTTCCAAGCAGACATTCCATTTTTCACGTCGGGACTAACACCCCCTACCCAAACTCTTTCCTCTATTAAAATAGTCGTGACACAAATTCCACTGGGCATGAGAAGAGTATCGTGGTAACCAACAAGTTTCAATGCTTACTACAGGCCCCTCTCTGTAACTGTTAAAGTTAAAATCTTCACCCACCACTCCTGAAAAAACATGTGTCTGGTTAAGGGAGGTCAATATTTGTGTAAAATGTTTCTTAAAAAACCCCCCAAAAAACCACCCTCGCTCGGAATACCGACATGGTCGGCGTTACCTGCTTAACGCATTTCATTTAGCTTAATGTGACTCTACACCATCGCTGTATGCAGGCAGCTTGGAGGTGTCCCCCCTAAACGACTAGCGTCTTCTCGGAGGGGCAGAGGTTTCGAATCGAATCCAAAAATACGACGGATAATGCACTTTCTTTTTTTCTCTCTCGGGATTTCTTGCACTTTTTATCCAAGGCCATTAAAAAGAAGTGTCAAAAATCGAACCGGCGTTCGCAGGGTAAGAGGACCGCGCAATGCGGCCAGGGAATCATTCGCTGACTCCGGACACCTGCCAGACGATGAGGTGACTCCGCTCGGAACGGGCAGCCCGAGATGAGTTTGCCAGACCGTCGCCGTAGTTACTGCTGGAGGAACTATCCTCGTCTTCCTCCCCGTCGCCTGAAAGGAATGATGCAAAATATGATTTCCCACCCCAAATAATAATAATAATTAAACCAAACTACAAAAAAAAAATAAATAAATAAATACTCAAAGGCGGTTACTGAAGTCAAATCAAACTACAACCACCCATGTTCCGTTGTGTAACTTAAAAAGGAGACGTTGAGAACGTCCGCAAACCGCTTCAAGCAGACTCCGCTTGACTACTGGGGGAAGCGTAAAAGGGATGTTACGGTTTTAAAATTGAAGACGGTAGAGGGATTTATTAACCTCGCGAGGACCAAATTGACGTGTTTCTCTGTCACTTCAAATTTTATGGTAGATTAAAGGAAATGCTATTGACATGACCGACATAAAATTCTGTAATTTCATTTGTAATATTGAGGTAGATTCAAAGGAAATGCTATCGACATGACTGACATAGTAATCCATAACATGCTGTCATTTGCAAACGTAATTTTATGGTAGATCAAAGAAATGCGACAGACATGAACAGACGTGGTTTCTTCTATGCAATCCTCAAAAAGAAGGAAAAAAAGAAAGATGGACAGTCGTCATTTACCTGCTCTGAAGTCGACGTAACCTTCTCCGCCGCTGAGGACGAGCATGTTCTTGCTCGAATGCTGCTCGGGGGCGCTGATCGCATCTGGTGGCCCTTGACCTATGGGGACAATAGGAGCTCCTCGGGAATCACGGGCAGACAGAAAATCAATAGAGAAAAGAAGCCTAACTAACGCACCGCCGTAGGAATTAGGCTCAAACAATGTTAAGGCAGAGACATATTACATGGTGATGACGATGATGAAAGTTTATCGCTTGGCTCCTGGTATGTTTAGCTTACTATTGAAATGTACGTTTTTCTTCATAACCGCGCGCGGCTTCAAAACGTATTATAGCCAAAAGTAAACCGATCTAAATGGCCGTGGGAAGTCATTGTAGATAGAATGATGCACGACTTTAAAGGTTAGGCATGCATGAGGCATGATTATTTGTTTTGGCGACCTCCTGCATATTACAGCATCTGTCAGAGATGTGACAAACTGAGAGAGCATATCGTCTGTTGAACTTTTTGTCCTTAACGACCGAGAGCTGGTATCGCTTACAGGTCCAAACAGAAGTCCTCAGTACAGGATTACTTTATTCTTAGGGAATAGGCTAAGCCTAATACACCTGTGTGGTAGGCTATACAGGCTGAATACATATTTACACTAGATAATTACATGTACATATAGTCCTCAGTACAGGACTAAGTATAGGCCATCCTAACTTCCATACAAGACATACTCACGCAAGGTCACTATATTTTTAGGGTAGCCTAAGCCTAATACACCGGTGTGGTAGGCTATACAGGCTGAATACATATTTACACTAGACAATTACTTGTACATACAGGACAAAGTATAGGCCATCCTAACTTCCATACAAGACATACTTACGCAAGGGTAGGCTAAGTCTAATACACCTGTGTGGTAGGCTATGCACACTGGATACATATTTAAACCAGACAATGTTTACATACAGTCCTAAGTACAGGACACGTGTGCTGAACATTTATGCGTGCCAGGTGCAACATGTCTGGGCTTAGTACCCCCAAGAACATAGCGTGAACAGCGTTGCGACGACACGCTAATTTCCACTTCAGAGCAGAGTTGTACCAACCTGGTATCGCCACAAAGAATTTCACGTTGTCTCTGTGTCCGTGGAATGACAGCTGTGCCTGGGTTATGCTGCAGTAGGGTATGGTGGTACCGGCTTTGACGCTGTCCGACTTGGCATCTGAATACACCCGTATCACGCCACCGGGTTTGGATCCGCCGGACGATATCGGCTTCTTTGCTGCAAACATTCAGAGATCAGACTCGTGCAGGGTCCTTCGACGATGCAAGCTTTAACACACGCATGCCGCTTATAAAATTAAAACAATAACTTAAAAATTATCCTCGACGGGAAACGAAATGTGTCCTGGTAACTGAAACACATCTGGAGGTGCCATATTTTTTTATTTTTTTTTATTTATTATTTTACCTCCCCATTCCCCCTCCTCAAAGCAGGAAAAGAACATTGCTAAAATTCCTAAATAACGACGACACCGACATATCCAAGCACAGTAGGAAGGGAAAAGATTCAAATTCGCAGACCTTCGCGCAGGACCGAAGAACCCAATCGCTTTCCCGAGGATTTCTTCCAAAGTTTTTTGTACAAATGGGATTCTGAGAGTTTCACTGCGTTTGTCACAACTTTTCGCAGACGATGAAATTTTCTCCAAAATTTTCTCCAAAAGCCTCCCTCCAAGTAGAAAAAAAAGTATTAATAATTAGGTTCTTCACACAGTCAAACAAATAACCATGTAATTGCAGAAGGAAAGAAACAATTCAAATTCACCAACGATAGGACGCAGACATTCGCGTAAGACCAAAGAACCAAATCGATCTCCCTACATGTCTGCCATCATTTCTAAGGTGGATTCTGTCAAAGTTTGCCTCAAGAGAAAAATTTCACCACACATTTTCCCACAAACTTTTGCAGAAGATGAATATATTGATATTAAAATTTCCTCCAAACACCTCCTCTTTCCAAGCAGAACAAAGTATTTAATCATTGTGTCCGTAAATTTTTGTCGCCTTCTTCTATGCTATTTTAATATATTTAATGATATATCTAGCAATCACAGGAAGAAGAGAATGTCTCATATGCATACTTTCCGTCAGAGGGATCGAGATGATGACCCCGTTTGAAGTTCCGACCCAGAGACGGCTGCAAGCGATGAGTAGAGAGGTGATGCGGACGAATGAAAAGCCCAGTTTGCCCGTCCCTGGATGCGAAGAAGAAATTTAATCGATTCAATGTTTATTAAGACGAATTCGTTTGCAAAATGCCGCTGGGCGAGACGTACATACAAAGGGTAATAAGACACGGTTCATTTCACGATCACAATCTTAAAGAATATGAGTCACGTGAAGAATGTGCCATAAGAACAAAATGTGTCTTTACCAAAGCTGGCAGACATTATTATATACAATTGTATTACTTTGAATATGACAAGGTGGGTTAATTTTAATAATGCAACCTTGGCAATGCCTCATCAAGAGGTTATAATTCCTCACCAAGGGGTGATAACTCTTCCCCCAATTCTACCCCAAGAGGTGGTGACTGAATGTAAATCATCTGATCTAAGTACTTCTGGAATTCTGAAAGCTATGATAAGGACTAATGCATGAAAGTAGCGATCTGCAAGTCATTTCAGATTCGGCTACCGTCGACTACTCACCCAGCATTTTGCTGACATAGGGTTCAATGTCGACGTCCTGTAGGTGCTGGCAGGTGAGGACGTGGTACAGCCTCAGGGTGCTGTCTAATCTGATGGACACCCACACGCCGTCTCCCTGCCACGCCATCAGGCGGACCTGGCTCTCCTTACGGGGGTGGGCATCGAACGATTTCTGAAAGCGACAGACAGTCCACCACAGTTTATACGACGAGGATCACAAAGAAACGAGGTCAGGGCGAAATTGCGAAAAAAGATTTGGGGAGCTTCAATTATGTAACCAAGCCTGAATTGGCCCCCCCTCCAAGCTAGGGTGCATGAGTCACAGCTCACAGGTCTCTTCTACACTATCTCTGTAATGTCACCGGTAGTGATACATGTAGTACCGTTCCCCCCCCTCCCCGGGTGCTTCTTTCGCGTTGACCTGCCTCTCACTCGGGACAGACTTACTTCAACTTTGAGAGTCTGGGGGTTGATGATGTGTATTTTATTCCTGATGCCACACCAGATCTTGTCCCTGGCCATCGTCATGCACCGCAAGGAGTGCTGGGGGCGGCCCAGGTCAAGGAGGTGGTAGTTGTTCAAGTCCCACAGCCCGTCTGGAATGTTAAAAAAATAAAACCATGAAAATGGTTGGGATCCCTGCTGGGACAGACAGACAGACACATGAACGTAAGTAGGAGCATTACAGCCTTTGATAACTTTGTCTACATGAATAGCAACCACTTTGTACATAGTAGGGAAGGGTCACACCATTGGTAGAAAAATAAGCAGTCGATGTCACTCTCAAAATTAATTAAAACCTTAGCGGGCTAAACCGTTTGGGCAAAAAAACGTCTAAAAGTTTGAGAAGAGAGAATGTGCATATTTCTACATGTTTTACTACACAGGGGAATGGTTGTGCCCCACATAACCCTCCCCCCCAGGTGGGGGGAAGGTAGAAGGGTTGGGGGTTACATTGTACTGAAAGGTGGTGGCTTACCCTCTGATCTGTGGAAGACTGCGACAGACCCGTCGGCTAATGCGGCCATCACCCGACCTTTGATGTGACTGCAGGTAATAGAAACAACAAGCGTGTAACTGACACGCTGACGAGAAAGAGGCATCGCCGCTGAAGGGAAACACGTCTGCCAGAAAATTAACCATTCCTTTGCAACGACATAATACTTCCCCCATATTACGTTCGGGAGGCATTCCTCCGTCATCCCTCGCAAGCGGTACGTTTTTCCTACCACGGGCTTGCGCGCCGAGCGGACCGGTGAGGGCAGTAACGGAGGCATCTTGACACCGTTCGCGGGAACCTCGTCGCTGGGTTGCTTACGCCAAAACTGTCAGGATATGCCACGGCGCGGCGATGACGTAATAGACCAACCACGGAAGACGCCCGCGGCCGCTGGATTTTATAGCTACAGCCCGACGTGCCTGAACAGGTCTGCGATAGCGCTCTCTCAGTTTGCATGGGCTGGTCGTTTAAGGGTTTTAATTAAGTTAATTATATATAAGAAGCAGAGGCAGTTATTACGTATCAGCTCTAACAGTTCTCCAGCTGTACTGAAGATTATGATCTAAATTTATCAACAATTTCTACTCTTATACTTTCAATTATTCTACACATTTTATGATCCTACATAATATTCCCTTCTCTAGATATTGTAAAAATGGTTCCTATTCTACAGTATTTGTCGTAACTTCATTATTAAATATTTACATGTGCGATATCATTACCCAAGTTTGCATTAAACACAGTATCATCTTGATACTTAAACAGGCCTTAGTAGATTTGTTAAATATTTTTTAAGAGGAATTCAAGTATGTAATTTAAAAACCTGAAAAAATGAAAACCTTTGTTTCTCTGCGCAAGATATTTACAATTAAGCTAAAGAACTTTGGAGACCACACTCACATAATTTCCAAGATGGAATCCTTCAGCTTTATCGCGTGTAGGCAGCGCTTCCAGTTCGATATTGCAGAGTGAATGTACAAGCTGAGGAAGAAATAAAAACAAAGGGTCAAAGGTCATGTTACAAACTACGGGTTAGGGGACGTCCCGATGAAACTAATTCACAACTTTGTCGAGGGTATATTTGAAGAACCAGATGGCCACATTGCTTATAAAGTACATTAAAATGTAGGACACATTATTTATTTTAGACATTGAAAATGTAAGCTCATGAAAAAACACCCTATATGATGAAACAGGTTACTGGGCATTACAAAGCATTCATAAGTTACTAGATATTATCATGTGTACTAAGTATTTAAGATGTTTCCGTAAGGTACATCCAGGCAACGCCCTACAACCTTAATTAACACGGACAAAACTGCCCCACCCCCATCCTTTATCCAGTCAGTGGCTGCAGTCACTTGCCATTCTGGGCCTCACCCCCATCCTTTATCCCCTCAGTGGATCGCCACTCACTTGCCGTTCTGGGCCCCACCCCATCCTTTATCACCTCAGTGGACCACCAATCACTTGTCATTCTGGCCCCCACCCCCATCCTTTAACCCATTGAGTGGGCCGCACTCACTTGCCATTATGGGCCCCCACCCAAATCCTTTATCCCATCAGTGGGCCGCACTCACTTGCCGTTCTGGGCCCCAACCTTTATCCCCTCAGTGGATCGCCACTCACTTGTCGTTCTGGCCCCCAACCCCATCCTTTAACCCACTGAGTGGGCCGCACTCACTTGCCGTTCTGGGCCCCCAGCCACATCGTCGGCATCACCGTGCTCCTCTTGTTCGCCTCCTCATGCATCAGTTCCGCGTCCTCCGGAGCCGCCGATAGCCCGTCCTTGAGCAGGTCGCTCGGGACCTCCACCTGGGAGGACCGCTGTCGTGACACGATCGTCTCCGTCGGGATGGGCTCGGTGGTGGCGCCCAGAGGGTCGCCGGAGGAATCTGTGGGATAGAGAGGCAGAAAAAACTCGTTGGCACGGTTACGATGTGCAGACCATGACGCCAGTCTGGCATATAATTAACGGGGTAGTCCTTGAACTCTGACCTTTTATCCAAACCTCCAAAAATACAGAAAAGCATTACAATAGACCCACGAAAAACGCACACTATGAGCCACATATATTACAAGATTTAATGATTTAAAAGAAATAATGCATTAAACAACCCGTCCATTAATATAAACACCAAACAGTCGGTAACCCGACTGGTTAATTCTTAAACACCACCTGCCAGCCCTACAGAGTGAGCGAGCGCCACCATAGACCTGCCCATGCAAGGGTATAGCCTCCAGGGATTCATGGCGCCGGCCACACGACCGGGCTGCAGCGTTCAATCCCGACGGTCCACGGGAGCCTACCTGCGTCGCTACTCGCTCCAGAGTCTGATTTATAGAGGGCGCCGTCCTTCACCACTCCTTCCATGCCGAGGGTATCGGCACCGGACTGCGCCATGACTGCGTTGGTCAACGCCGCCTCTGCCTCGTTGACTGAGGTGATGTCTCGTTGTACGCTGGCTTCGCCGACGACGTCTGCCTTGAAATCGGAATCTTCATCGAGATCTAGGTATAAAGATGAGAGAGTAAAAAAAAAATTGAAAATGTGAGTTAGGAAGCAGAAAAGAGGCAGTATAACATGGAAAGTGGCAGCTAGGGCTGTATCTCCATTTCAAAGAGGCAGGACAACATGACAAGTGGCAGCTAGGCTGTATCTCCATTTCAAAGACGCAGGATAACACAAGAAGTGGCATCTGGGCATATCTCCATTTCAAAAGACGCAGGATAACACAAGGAGTAGCAGCTGGGCTGTATCTCCAGTTGAAAGAGGCAGGATAACACGGGAAGTGGCAGCTGGGCTGTATCTCCATTTCAAAGACGCAGGATAACACAAGAAGTGGCATCTGGGCATATCTCCATTTCAAAAGATGCAGGATAACACAAGAAGTAGCAGCTGGGCTGTATCTCCAGTTGAAAGAGGCAGGATAACACGGGAAGTGGCAGCTGGGCTGTATCTCCATTTCAAAGACGCAGGATAACACAAGAAGTGGCATCTGGGCATATCTCCATTTCAAAAGATGCAGGATAACACAAGAAGTAGCAGCTGGGCTGTATCTCCAGTTGAAAGAGGCAGGATAACACGGGAAGTGGCAGCTGGGCTGTATCTCCAGTTGAAAGAGGCAGGATAACAAGGGAAATGGCAGCTAGGCTGTATATCCATTTCAAAGAGGTAGGATAACACATGAAGTGGCAGCTAGACTGCATTTCCATTTCAAGTCAACAGTAAAGAAAAAAATAAAACAGTGTTTAAAAATGTACAGGCAAAAATACCCTGCAAATAAGAAGCACAGCAAAACGAAAAAAAAGAGAGGAAATGCTGCTTTGTTTCCCCTAATGTGCCGACTGTTTTCTAAACAGTTTAGGGTAAAGCGGGCTGAATTTACCCTGTTAGACCGGGATGCTTCACACTGAGACTGGAGGAGTACAGTCTGTTGGTTCCCCTAGAGTACTCCAGGCTAAATCTTAATTCAGTCCAATCAGCAGGGATGTTTCGTCTCAACGTCTATGTGACACCGCCGTATGATAATAGCGCGGCTACAACAAACGGCATTTCGTTTTAAGCAGAAAAGGACCCGGGAACTGGTCAGTCAAGGACAACACAAGTTATCGTACGTTGGCGTGGACAAGTCTCGAACAAAATTTGTTTGCACAGGGATGATGTCCGTGATACAAAAAGTACTGTATTTTTTGTATCCCCCTTAACTGAAACAGGAATGAACAAAAAATCGTCTGCAGAAAGTTCCTTTTGTGCAGGTTTGTCTCAAGCTTTTGTGGGTTCTTCGATGAAATTCTGCTCTGATTTTGATATTAAGGCTTGCAACAATCACGCATCAACGGGAGCAAAGTACGAAACCAACGAGAGAAAAACATAATGTGACGGAAGTGATTTTTATACGATGCCACCCAAAATGCCATCCATACGCTTTAAAGGAGAATTTTGCTCGTAATTTTCAGTTCCACGCTTTTGCCATTGAATAAACTTTGCAAGGTGAAACAAATGTGCTTGGTGAATTGACAACCTTTTGAGCTGTTGATGTTTGGGTGATAATTATTAAAAATGTTCATGCACGCTTTAAAACACACAACAATGAAAATAGATTGGATTAGAACATGATTACCACCAAACCGGAAGAAGTGAAATTGACCACTCTACAGATGGTGCTTATTGACCACTATTCAGGTGGTGTTACCTTCATTGAACACTCTTCAGGTGGTGCTAATTGACCACTCTTGAAGAGGTGTTAATTGACCACTCTTCAGGTGGTGCTAGCTAATCCTTTATATCTAAAATCACCTTCCTAGTAGTTGAGCAATCAGGCATTAAAATTGGCTGACAGGGTTTCTTTAAGTGCCTACAAGGCTTCATAACCCTTACCTAAACTAAACTTATAGCAAAACGCCATGAAACTGACTGGAAGAAAAGTCAGCCACACTTTTCACGTATCACTTTATCTAGCTTAGCAGCTAAACTGGAACAATACTTTTCACGTATCACTTTATCTAGCTTAGCAGCTAAACTGGACCAATATTAGTTATTACACCCAAAAATATGTTGTAGTCAAATTTCAAAGGTCTGTTCACAAAGATGAGAGAAACAAAGAAAAGAACAAAACCAAGAGGATAATAATAATAATAAATAATAATAATAATGGAGACCCAAACAACTGTAGGACAAAGAAAGCAAAAGGAAACAGACAAACAACTAAACAAAATAAAGAATTAACCCACCAAACAAAACATTCTGAATTTTTTTTAATGAACCCTGAAATGATGAAATGCATCTACCATAAGGTCTAAAGAGGCAGATCGAAATTACAAGAATTAGGGTTTCAAAGGGAGGACAACCCAAATAAAATATGCAAGAAAAGATGACAAGGCACGCACGATGAAGTACTGAAATTCACCCAATAAACATAACGAGAAGCACTATCTGGAGTCTACTGCCTCTCAATGGCAGAGACATCAAACTTGTCTCACATATTCTGAGAGTGAGGTTTGACTTGAATAACATATTCTGAGAATGAGATTTGCCTTGTCTCACATATTCTGAGAGTGAGATTTGACTTGAATAACATATTCTAAGAATGAGATTTG
>JAODAG010031814.1:0-17564 GCA_027574785.1 Orphnurgus asper | reverse complement strand
TATAACATGGTGGAGCTGGTAGCAGAGTTTGAAGCAGTCACTGTCAACTGTACATGTATAGATGATGAACAGTATATTAGTAGCAATAACTACCTGGCTTTGGCTGATTGCAGAAGGGTAAGTATTCTGGTATGTGCTTGATGATACAGTTACAATTTGTGCATATTGCAAAAAGCTGGATCTATTTAAACAAAAATGAAGGATACTTCATGAAAGCTAGTACTCTCTGGTATTAAGAATGTTAATATTCAAAGTGATAATCTTTTAAAATACAATATAGTGCCAGTGACCAAAGTGTTTTTTTCATATCTCTGTTTTACAGGTTTTGTAGTAAAGAGATAGACTTGAAACAAGCAAATCCGTTGAAACAAGCAAATCCTTCACTGTATCTTCCCTGTTCGCCATGTTGATTGAAAAGCACACAGTAGAATTCAAGGTAGTCTGTATCTGCTCTGTAGATATACAGGCACTCATGTGCTGTAGGGTAGTCATTATGGCTGAAAACTGATGCTTATATACACAACACTGTAATGTTTCCGCTCATGCATACAACGCTCAAAACCTTGTGTATAGTGCTGTAACATATAACCCATTTCCTTTTTCTTTCTTTTTACTACAAAGAAATTATGTATGCTTGATTTTTGCATTGCAGTTTTTGCAACAGTTAGTGTATGTGTTATGTTAAGTAACATGTGTCTCAAATGTTAAGAGAAATAGGCATACAGTATTCAATACTGTAGGAATGGCTAATCATGTTAGTCCTACAACTGTGAAACAATGTAGTACAATTAGGGTCGGTACAATTATTAGGCCAGCAAATTTCTGCCCTGCCATGTAATTTGCATTAATGTTTTGTTTATTAAATTAGCTATTTGTTTAGCTATTGTTATATTGAAAACTATGGCCCTCCCAGAAGTTTCAAATTATGTCTACTCTATGCATATAAGAAATGAAAGTTAATTAACTCTTCACAAATCTACAATGAACCAAAGCAAAATCTCCCAGTAGTAATTAATTATTAACCAAATTTAGATTTAAGGCTGATGGAAGGGTCCTGTACTGTAGAAGGGAGGAGATTCTGCCAGATTGTCAGTACATGTAACAGAATTTTAAACAAGTAGGCTAATAGTTAAGTGTATGTGTGTGGTGTTCAATGCAATTCAATGTTGATAATATTGGATTATGCCATCTGCAACATACCAGTACAATATCCATACACCTATATGATGTGTGGATATCCTGCAAATGCATTGAAAGTACCATTAGGGCTACCTTCCCCTTAGAGCGAAGCAGCAAAATCAGTGTTTATCTACTGTTTACTTCATGTTGATTCATGATTAAATTCTGACCAGCCCTATTTACTTAATAAGAGGATTATCTGGAAAGACTGGGCAGAGGAAAAACCACAATTTCATGCATTCATGCATAAATTGTACCAAGGCATATTGGGGACTGTAGATGCGGTAGTGCTAACTAGGGAGTTGTACAGGCCATGACCAGTAGTTAATCCAGGGAGCTGCCTGGTTAATCTGTGTCATAACTGCTGCTCTGGCTGTTTTTTTTGTTTTTTTACGAGGTGTGATAATCCTTTATCATAAACTATGAAGTGGTCAGGCTTCTGGACCTTCTAGCCCTATCTGGGAATGGGCAGGTCGGGTTAAAGTTTGCTGCATCGCTCTAAGGGCTGTTGTGCCCTAATGATTAAAAGCCATATACAACTTGTCAGTGGAATAGTACTGAGGTTTCACAGTTAAGTAATCCTGGCATAGTCTGGAGTGGTATCAAGTAGAAACTTTAGCTGTACCATAGAGTACGCTTTGATAGCAAAAGAAAGTTTGGAGTATATTAAAGTGTAGCAAACCTGAACTGTATGTTGTTTCAATAGGAAGAATGTCCCGAATGTGATCAAAGAATCTAATGTGCTTGAGTAGTGAAATTACACAACTCGTTAACCTGTTTCTTCCTGGATAACTTATCATCGATATAGTTGAGCCTATACTTTAATTGTGCTGGTAGAAAGTAATTCAATACCTTCAAACAAACCAGAAATTTTCTTTGGGTTATCATAAATTATATTGCTCATTTGCCAATATGTAAGTGAGTTTGTTTGACTTAAACCAACCGCTGAGTTGTGCCCCAATGGTACTGTGAATTTAATTTTATTTGTTCTTCAAAGAGGACATATCTGCATATCATCAGCAAAGAGACCAGTGGAAACTTACATTTGGAAAGGCACTATGGAGGTCATTTACATATATTGTAATAGCCCTAAATCCTCATTTAGGTATCATGTTTGTAACTTTTTAACACAAATAGCTTGAAAAAATGTTGTAGACCTGAACATAAATTGCAGGTAGGCCTAGTGAAACATTTTTCTCAAAAGAATATTATGGCCAACAGTGTCAAAGGTATCAAACTTGTAGTAATATTACAGTCATGTAAGCATGCAATATCAATCTTGGGCAATCTTTAACTTGCAAGTTGTCGTAGATACTGCCTATAGTTTATTAGGCTATTCTTTTATGTCAACATAAAAAAAATGATTTTGGTTAAAAAAATATCCCTCTAGTTTCAATATAGCTTATCATATTTTTTAAGCTTATTTTAGCATATTTTTTTTGCATACTTACTGTTATTATTAATACTTAACTTTTCCAACACTAAACCATCAGCTATACATATTATCATTTTCATCTTCGGAGAAGCTATACCTGTACATGTTGTTTCCAATGCTTTAGTGTATACGTAAGTAGGGATAGAGGCATGTTTGACATGATGTTGTAACTTGTATACATGGATTGTCTTCTGTGGTGATGACTGCAATTATGAAACCATGTTGATGGACCTCCGTAATATACTATATTACTGTACTTTTATTAGAAATAATCAGAGCAGGCATCAGAACGTCACATCTTCCCAAACATTTACGTATATATATATCATAATGCATTTTCAATTTCTGGTTCTTACATATGCTTCTTTGGACAGAATACTAATGTGATGTGTGATAGAGATGCTGTCCAAAATGCGCTTCCATGTTCAACTGTAGTAGGTAGCATCTCCTTGGCAAGATATCCTGAAAGAAATTCTGGACTTGGTACTCTTCCAGGAACAGTTGTCTTTGAACATCCAAGAGAAACCTTTACTTCCATCCTGATTACCGAGCCACGAGATGGGCCTACAAGACAGAGGGTTGCTTTCATTGGTACAATGGAAAGCCACATAATAAAGGTTAGAAGAAATAGAACAATGTTCTTTACAGTACAGAACAGTACTTTACCTCCTCCTGCTATATCTAAACTGAATGAAGCAGAGCTGGAAACAATTAATTTCATAACTCTGTGAAACAGCAGTTCTTAACCTGGGGGTCGTGACCTCCATAGGGGTCGTTTGGGGTTTTCAAGGGGTTATGAAGTTGTTGACAGGGTAGCCAAACTAGTTTACATATACAATAATTGTTCGCCAGCTTCAATTCCATTGTTTTATGCACTATTTCTGCTAACGTGTGTCGAGATCTGGTAGCTCGCTCTCGTGTACAAACTCATAGGAATGCGTAATTTTGAACGTGAAGATTCTGTCTCATTGAAGCTTTGCCAAAATTGGTTCGTATTTCATATTTTCAGACATAATTACACCATATAGTTGTAGGTGATAGGTGAAGAGCTATTTTGGCCGAATTTAGATAATGAAATATTTCTCCATATATTTTGTAGGCTAATCCTCGTGATCGATGCTGACATGAGTTACGTGCTGCCTGTCCAGCATTCATCCTCGTGTTTAGTGCCTGATGGCTGCAAAGCAATACCAGCCATCCCATTGAGTACTGGCATATTTTAATAAATCGGGCTGTTTTATTGTTTTTGGGGTCGCCTTACTGATCCAGAATGTGTAAGGGGGTCGTGGGGCCAAAAAGGTTAAGAACTGCTGGCAGCTGTAGAATATGAAGCCTAATTTCCTTTGTCCATCAACTCCTGACATTTTGCTTGACCTTACCTTCTACCCTGATCTCCCATGATATAGCAGTTTTAATGTACTGCATTTGTTATGGCAAAAACAACACACATTAGCCTCGTGGATAAAGTTAAATGGGAACATAGAAATTGACCTGTTCTGTCACAGATATTTCTAATTTGAATTTTATAATTCTATAAATTTTGAGAAGAAAAAGGGCCTTTCCCTGTCTCAAGGTGAGTGTAGATATAAAATGTTTAGTAGGATAAAAGCTACATATAACTTAATTTGAGATGATCGACTTTCATAAATGCAGTTTAAAGGTAACCTGCGACCATGCATTACATAGTGTTCCTTAATTCTGTCCTACTGTATATAGGGTCATCGAAACATGGGAACTGTGTTTTCCAACAAAGCATGTACTATAGCTATTTTAATATACACATGAAACTTTAGCAGACATTTGGCAAAACATGTACAGCAACTATTTTATATGTGACAATGTTTTATATGATTCTGTTGTAGTGAAGTGATTCCATTGTACAGCAAATGTCATAGAAATGTAAAGTGAAAATTTATGTCTGTTTCTTAGGTTTGACCTCTCGAAATGTGCAATTATTGTGTGGTATAGTCAGAGTATAATTTTTAGGCAACAGTGAACAAATTTTAAGTATTTAAATACTGTATTATGCTGATAGGGGTATTATTTAACTAATAAAATTAATTTATTGATGAGTCATGTGGTAGAACGGTTCTGTTGCAATAAGTAACAGATCAAGATAAGTGAAGGTAAGCATGCTTTAAGAAAGAATAAAGACACTAATGCCATGCTACAATGTAGTTACTTCATTTACATATTAAAGCATTATCAGTGTAAGACCTAACAGATATACTGTATAGTGGATGAATTCGAAACAGACACTTTGAGACCTGTCTGGAATTTGAATGTCTTCGAATAGGCACACATTACAACTTACCACCTTCAGGTCAGTATGGAGATGCTCAAGATCATCATACAAACATTCAGCGGGGAGGAAAACGGACAGCATCAATCAACCTGAAGGATGCTTACCTTCTTATTCCTATCACACCAGTCAGGCATGGATTCCTGGTCTTCCTGACTATGGATGAATGCTATAGTTCACCTCTCTCCTAGTCGGCATTACATCAGCCTCACATATGCGTTTCGCACAATCAGTCCTGGCAATGTTGTGAAGTCAAGGAACCCAGTTCGCGTACCTAGACGACTGGCAACCGTGTGGGCGATTCGGAAGAACAGGCCAGCCTCTGCACCCAGGCAACTATCACCCTCCTTTATCCCCTCGTTTGGAGAGAGGTCATCTCCCCAGCTTATCCAACAGAGAACTTTCTGACTGGCTTGTCCGACAGAAAGTACATGTATGTGACACATAAACGAGCTGGAGTTGGAAGCTGCTGTGATGGCATCAAGGGACTAATGTCAAAGTTACAATGATAGCCATGCTGTTCATGGACAGTTGGACAGCACTCGTGTACATACACCACCATGATGGGTTACTCTATTATCCTCTTTTTCCATTAATAGGTCCGATTTGGTGAGAATTATACTGGTGTCGAATATGAGGAGGTAGAGATGCCCTACCCTGTACTCAGTGATACATGGATCAGTCAGAATACTGAGACCATCATGATCCTCACAGAAAGAGAGGTATTTTTGTTTCAATATAACTGCATGTGCATGTCTGAACTGTATAAAGTAAAGAATTGGTCTCAAGATTATGAGACTACATGTATCTTGAAGTTCCTCTGTGGGACATCATGGCTTTGAATGCAAAATGGATGATTTCGTAAGCCATACAGTACTGTACATGGTATAATAATTCAAGTAAACAGAAGATTGACTTGATATTGTTGTATTGTTTAGACAGTGCCACAGTATGGAGAGAGGTTGTTTAGTAGTTGCCCTTCCTCCGTCAACCCACCCGACAGTGGAGGAAACAGCCAATCTATAAACTGCAAATTTTTTAATTAAAACTTGAACTAACTGTATTTGTTAAATGCAAAACGTCATTGAATAGAATTGTAATAAGTCGTTCGAACAAAGTTGGAATTATTGATGAGCTGCAGTTGCTGTAATATGTTCCTGATTTGCATTCACTGTTGTGAAGAGAATTACAGTTCCTTTGTAGGTTATATCTAGTGCTCACAAATGGTTTAGCTTTCTATCAAGTCAGGACCTTTTTGATCACTGTAGTGTCCCGTGATTCCAAAAGTGAATAGAATGAGCTATATTGCCAGCAGATTTAACACAGGTCTCTTCAATTTGCAATTCTGGAAGAAGCAGTATCATTAAATATGCTTTTGCACCTTATTATTATAATTATCTTAGGGGTGACTTGGAGTCTTTGCTGCTGGTCTCCAACATGGGCCCTAGCTCTGTCAAGAATTAGCCTTTATTTCTCAAGGCCATCTCTTTCAGATTTTAGAACTTGTAGTAGCAAATTGCAGCCAGTACCACACATGTGATGAATGTATTATACCAGGATCTGATGGAGGAGATCCATACTGTGGCTGGTGTACGCTGGAAAAGAGGTACAGTAAGATATTACATTACCCTGCATCGCAACATTGAACAAAAAAGATTGAAATGACTGTATTGTTATTTGTTCTGATTAAGTATACTTCATATGTATTTAAAGTAAACTACTTAATACCTATAAATACTCCTCAGTATACTTGAAATATCAATAGTAGACAATGGCAGTTACTTTCCCTCCTTAAACCTTTTAGGGTGGTCTCACACTTGTGTATATTGTAAAAAAACAATGCCATAATAATTATTTTAGTACATTTCTGAATGAAAAAATGAAAATGCTCTCTTGATAGGATTTTTTTATCAGATATAGAATCTACAAGATATACAAATTTGACTGTATTTTCCAGGTGCACCAGATACCTTGATTGTAATAACAGTGCTGATTGTAACAGATGGTTACCCTACGATGAAAATGTGTGTGTAAATATCTCAGAAGTGCAACCAAAGTTTCTTCCTGTTGATGCTGGCAATGAAAGTGTGAGTTTATTGTTAAAAGTGTGTAATTATTAATTAATCACTGTAGATATAACTTTATGAATGAAATTTTCGTAAATCATAAGTAACGAGTAATTCATCAGGTTACTTAGCATTTCAATGCTTTTGCTAAAACATACTATTGGTACCTCCAAACAAAGATGGATTTAAGACTCTTCACGTAAAGACTGCCAAAGTCTTCATGCTTCATAATCCTGACTATTTTCAAATTGAAAATTTCACAATAGTCAACATTTCAATCATAGTTGATAAAACTGTCATCAAGAAATTACTAGGGAGTTTACACTGATTCCTGAAGAACTAATGAGTCGGCACTTGAAGGTTTCTTTGTGGCAGCCATTTTACTCTCTGAAGCTGCTGTAGCTACAATATTTGGTTCTACTAATACTTTAATATGTCTGTTGCAGATTACACTGACAGTATCTCACCTTCCTGATGCTGTTGGTTTCAACTATTTGTGTCACTTTGGAGAAATCACTTCGCAAGCCAGTGTGACTGGAGATGGCAGTCTGACTTGCCTCAGTCCACGCACCAGTGAATTACCAAACATACAGCAAGGAGGTAGCAATGACTTTTATCTAACAGATTTTTGTTGTACATATTGCTTTGTTTCCTATGCAATCTTTCCATAATGCAAGGAGGTAGGTATCATGCAATGTCCCTCGTATTGGTTCTGACACCCAAGGCGCTGGAACTTATGCAATCAAATCTGTGTGTGGGTTTGTGTTGCATTAGGATTGAGGACTTGAACAAAGGAATTCCAAGTCCTCAGGTAATCAATTCAAGTCCGAGCTCTGCATATTTCAATTGTTATTTCCAGCAGAACAGTACTGACAGAAAAGTTTGAACATCTGTTTGCTCACAGGTGACAAATATGTGCAATACAGGGTTTACTATTTATTTGTTACTTTATTATTTATCTGTTCCCTGTGAAAGAAGTAACATTGGTAACATTTGATTCCTTTATCCTTGTATGGAAACATACATTGGGCCGCTGCATGTACAGATCAGTGACTCACATGAGATTATTTGAATGCACTGCAGTTTAAAGATGCTTGTTGAGAAATTGCTAAATAACTTTTAGATAAGGGTATCGGAACCTCATGCAGTTCTGCATCTTGATTTTGATTTTGTTGCACAAAGTCAAAAGCTTTGCTTCTTATGAAACTATGACTTTGTTATTTGTTTATTCATTAATAAGTTCTCCCCTATACTCGCCATTGAAATTAATACTTTTCATGAATAAGTTTCCTTAGATTAATGGAAACCCAACATTGCTCTCCATATTAGTCAGTATAAGTTTATGAACATCCAAAAACTTCTGTTGATTCAGATAATTTAATGTTTCTTTCTTCCATACCAGATGATGCTGTTGAGGTGAAACTCTCCTTGTCCACATCCAACTTGGGCTTTAAATTTATCGATACCAGTTTTTATTTCTTTGACTGCAGTAAAATAACAGGGTGAGTTACAACATCCTTACTGTATATAACAGACGGAGTTTATTTTTATTACTGTTATGTTTTTGTATTTCTGTCAATTCTGTAGACGAGTGAATAATTCTTCAATTAATTATCTCCATTAGTTCATTAGTTAATAATAACAATTTGTCAGTTGTAAGTCCTAAAATACCTCAAACTCTCTGAAATTACAACTTCTAAAACGTATTTCTTGAAAAATATAAACAAACATTTTTTACAGAATGTTTTAACCATTAACTGGGACAGTGACAATAGATTGTATAAATTAAGACCACCATGATAGCTAATTGATTGGATTGTGCAATTTTTTTGGGATTCACACTTCTTCACCATAGAGAATGCTGTATATTTTCAGTACTGCCATGATAGCTAGCCTAATTATTAACGGTAATAACATGTTTTACTCAGATACTGCCGCAACTATCTTAAAATACAACAAACTGTAATATACATCTTTGAGATTTGAGGAAACATTTATCCAAAATGAAAATATATAATATGACAGCACTATTTACAGAAATACCTCAACCAGTAGCTGCTACATTGACAATCGATTGCATGTTTGCTAAGCAATTTGCCAGGATTTACTAATTTGCAAATAGCACATTTTTTACAGAACGGGATATCCGACAACCGGCCGGTTAGCAAGAATGGCTAACCACATAACGTATAGTAAATTAGTCAAAGATTTACAGCCTGAAAGAAAAAAGACAATATTGTAAGAAATTTGAAGATATATGACCTTCAAGGAACATTTGAATTTTACTTAAACGTTTCCTAATTTGCACTTATTTTGCCTTGTATGATCTGTGCAAGTATTAGTTGACGTTGAGCTCTGAATTTCTTTTAGTAGCCTAGGGCTATAATTATAACAACAGCCATCCTTTGGTAATTATATGTTCATCCCATTGTATAAGTTGCTTTAATAATCTCAGTAGGGTTTTGTAAGAACACTATTGGAAATATAATGTTTTTTCTAGTAACTGAAATGCTGTGGTGATGAATAGGTTGCTCTCAATTCCCCAGACTTTGCAAAAGTGGTCAAAGATCAAGGTACGCTCACACCCATCGGATGTTAAAAGGCGGTCCCGTGAGCAGGATGGGACTGATGGTTACATGAGTCTAAGAGGCTTCCTACACTAAACTAACAAGCTAGAATATTTACAGAGAGATGTTATCATATTTATGTAGATGTGAAGACTGTGTAACTCGATGGGATTGTGACTGGTGCATTGATAACCTGGCTTGCACTTACAAGGAAGAGGATCCATGCTTTAACATCAGTGTGAGTATAAACATTAATAAAGAACAATATTCAATACTACAGAATGATGTACCAGCTGTAAACATCTCCATTTTAGTGAGCTCAAAGCATTATGTCACAGTAACTGCATTTTTCCCTCTTTTGCAACTGGGAGTCATAGTGATTTACCAACTGTCAAATTATTACAAAATTATATTAAGAAAGACGTTAGGGCCATAGCCAATTAGATATTCTTGAGTCACCTCTCTTGAAGCTGTACTCTTGGACAGTAGGAAACTATAACTAATTGTGATACTACAATTGCATCTTAACAGTTCTCAGCATCTGCAAAAGCTGTAAATCTCAATTAAGCATCGCCCTATAGCAACTAGCAAGTTCCGACTTTGTGATTTGAATTCTGCATGCAATTTAATCGCATGTTAAATTAGTAGCTGTGTTCAAAGTGCTTGTGCTGAAACTTACTATCCACTGAGAAATGTTGAAAACAATATGCAGTTTTCTTAAAAATAATATCTTTAAGAATATCTCCGATAAAATATGGCATTGTGATTTTGTTGTTAGTACTAATCTTGAAGTTCTTCTCTTAACAAGTTAACTGGTCCCGTTGTCATAATAAGGTAACATAACAGTGCAGCATTCCATGCCATGTAACTGTCACCCAGGTGAACTTAAAGAAACCCTATCCAATCTAAGGCCATAACAATACATTGAAAAATTAAACATATTTTGTCCATATGCAACTACCAACTTCACACCTGATTGCTTCAGGTTCACATATGGTAGATGACAACTTCAAATGCAAATATCTCAGTAATGACACTGTTCATAGTAATGGAAGTTCACCAGAATTCTTAGATGATGTTCCTCTTTATTTTATAAAATATAAATGTTGGCCTGGGCTAACAGTAATATACTTTGTTGCAGTGGGGAAAGTAAAGTACATAGCTATATAATGAAATATAGAATATTGTTTTATCATGGCTTTTCTTTCTGTATTTACATCTTGTAGTAAATATGTTCAGCAGAATTGAATTAAAAACTGCATTCTATTGAGTTTTTCCATTCATTTGTATATTTTAATTATGTGTACATTGTCCTTACTAAATGCTGATCTGTGGAAAAAGGCTAATCATGGAATGTGTATTTTCCTGAACTGTGCTATATCCTTAATCCTATCAGAACACACAGGAAAAAGCAAGCGACTTCTGTCCACAAGTCATCCCGGGAGAAGCATACATCCCTAGCGATGTTGATCGAGAAATATTAATTTCAGCTCAAAACCTTAATTTAACTGAAAGTTTATTGCAGAGAGTAAGTACAAACTTTGTGTTTGGATTACTAATGTTTATAGCATATTCATATGTGAAAACAATTGATTCAATAAGTCAGTTGTTTATAATCGTTGTTAAAGTCGATGCCATATTCTTTTTGATGCAGTTAAGTGCAATGTAAACAGGAGTACGACACATATTGTCCCACGGTAGCTGTTTGTTTGTTGTAGTTGTACAAGCTTGTGCATATCACTCCAAAGTTGGATATAGATAATATCAGAATTCAAAGATATACCTAGCTTCAATGAAAAGTTGTAGATGGGAAAGGTGTAAGGGATGGTGCAGGAGATGTATGAGATCCATTGGTTATTGACATATTGCAGCAATATTCTTTTTCACATTTGGAGAAGTCAATTGTTGAAGCATCTTAGTCTAACTATACCTTTGATATTCAATGAATTTTGGTGGTCTACCTACTTCAAGTGTTTAATATTGATCATGGTAGCTATTGGTACATTTTTCTGAGAGATTTAAATGGACGGGGAAGAATTTAGAGGTAGGTAAGTATTTATAAATTCAGCAGGATCAAGCAGGATGTTAGGGAAGAGTTTCTCATCACAGAGACTTGTGGATGATTGGAATATAGTCTTCACGAATCGATAGTGTCTAAAGATGTGAATGCCTTTAAAAATTATCTTGATAGGCACTTTTTTCCAAGATGGTACTTTGAGGTATGTTGGATTTTAGTGGTTTTGGTCCTTGGTTTGGGGGGTCTTTAAATGAGGATGCTTGTCCAGCTTGAGCCTTTTCTTACTAAACTAAAGGAAGAAGTTCTAGCTATTGTACAACCTTTGGATTGTACCTGATGGCTCTCAGTTGAGTACGTAAACGAAGGTGGATGTGTCTGTGTTACAGTGATTTGCAATGTGTGATATATATCTTGTGTGATATACACCTGCCAGTAGCGGAAAAATCACAATACAAGCTGAAATCCTTCCTGATCGGATTATCATATCTTCATAAAAGTTAAAAGAAATTTGTTTTAATTTCATTCAGAGCTACGAGTGTGTTGTTGGAGTAGATGGAAGGGAGGAGACATTTATCAGCCCTGCGATGACTGAACCTGCAGAAGAATTATTGTCTACAAATTTTAAAGTTATATGCAGGTCCAGACAGGTAAATTGCTAGTAATTCTCATTGTATCTTGTTACAATCATGGTCTCTCAACTTTCCTTGCAAACCATGCTGATCCAATGATCCAATAAACGCATTAGATCCATTAGACTAAACTTGAGTACGAACCAGCCTGACTGTACAGCGTTGTTGAAAACAGATCAATCGGATACTTACCAGTGATTCCATCTTTCTGTGGCGGGAGTTGAAGTAACGTTGATAAAAACATAGCTGAAAGATCGTAACAAGCAGAAACATGTAAATGGCATTTTCACCTTTTGAAACACTGAATTCACCTTAGGTTTTTTGATTTAGGTCATCATTACAAGCTTGCCTAACCAGAGAGATAATGTAGGGTTAGTTCAACTAGCCATTGTATAGTAGTAGGGAAGTTTCGCAATTTTCGTTGTCTAAGGCATGTTCAATAGCTGCACATTCTGTGTACCTGTTAATATTTATGTAATACAAGGCTTGGTACCGAGACACTTAGGCCCTGTGTTGTGTCGTATTAGTAGTACAGTAAGGGGTCGTCAAGTTCGACTTCGGTCAGTGGATTATATCTTTAACTCTGTGATGTTATAAGAAAGTTTCCGAATTGGAAGAAGATAAATGATGAACACCATAACAATAACACCAAATTGTTACATTTTTCCAAAAAATGTAAATTTCAAAGGGTTTATAATGACCAGATGTACAAGTGTCTATTTTGGATATTAAGGAGACCAGACGTAACAACATTACTGCGCCTTGTTCCACTTCAAACTTTCTGGATGATTCGGTAAGAATGACCCTCTCAAGTGGTCATTCCCTAATTTCATTTATTTTTAAGTATGGATGAATCCATAATAATTTGTTTCTTCATTTATTATTGAAATTTGGGTATATGGTTTTCCTAATTCTAATGTCTGTATTTGGTACTGAAACTTCTTGATTTGGTTTAATGTCCTCAAAAAGTGGTCTAGAGCATATGTTAAAGTAATACTTCAAAGATTTTCAGCATTATCTTTGTCAAATGAATTGAAATTGTAAGTAGTGATAGGCCTAAAAGAAACCGTTAAAAATATATCCCACTGTAATCCCCGACAGCACAATGTCTCATTTGCTTAAAAATTACTTTTTTTTTATTTACAATAATTCATTCATAGGCTAATGCAAGAAAGTTTCATTGTCCTATTTTTTAGTACTCATATGAATCAGAGGAACAGGAGATGGCAGCATCCCTGACTCTTAGATGGAAAGGAACAGACGTTTACCTTGATGGCAATTACAGCGGTTCGTTAAGTATTAAAAATGATATTTAATTTTATGGTTTTACAATTTTCAGCATTCCATAGATTTGCTAAAACTATTAATTCATTCATGAGGAGAAGTAATGTTACATTGAATGGAAGAAATATCCCACAAAACTCTTTAAACCTTGAGAATTCATCAAGAATGCATGAGTATATTGGCTGTCCTTGAAATGTGAACATATAACAGGCTGGGATAATATTGAAATGTGTTTAAATATTGAAACATGATTGGAGTAAGTTAAGTCACTATAGTTTACATCTATATACTATTGTAAACAATATACCATCCTACCTAACTTTGGTATACTACCTTGCATATTATATGACCATCCTGTCATTGATAATAGAGCCAGTAATGGCTGTTATGTTTTCCCAAAGTTTAATGTTTGCATTCATGTGTAGAAGCAAATTGAAATTGTATTTATTGCCTACCATAGATTATTTTGCTGTCTTAGCAATTGTGTCGGACCTGAAAAGGGAAAATTTGTTCTAAGCTACTTAGTGCCAACTTATAGATCATGCTGTTATAGAATTCGCTGTTAGGTTTTATGATGAATTTCCGCTGCTATTTTTGCCAACATAAGTGTAGATTGGGTTCGAAAGAAAACTATTCATCACATAGTCCATAAAGAATGCTTATACATCTTTAAACTGTAATTTGTATTAGTTATGTTTGAAAGGAACAAATGTATGCTCTTTCCACATCTTTACTGTTAACATTCCATCCATTTGCTTTGTGGATGTTTATAAAATATTGCATGTGTATGTTCAACATATCTTGGAAGACTTGTAGCATCCCTTCAAAGTCTTTTCTGTTAAAAATCCTTGAGTTTTAAAAAGTGATGTATGTATGGTAATGTTTATTTGTTTTGTTTTAAAAGTTCATACATCAGGTGTGTTTTTGACCTAGATCAGATAGCAAAAGCCTTCTTCTGATATGTTTGCTAATTCATTCATTTCTTCAAACTCAAGAAGGTGCAATTACACAGTGTCATAGTGTTGTGTCTCGACTTAGTAAGTATATAATCAAATAAACCTTATTCAAGCTTTCTAGAGGTGCAATAAATTACCAGTACATGGTTTAATTTTGGGCAAGAGTGATGCATACATAATGTTGGTCTCTCTTGTCAGTTTCACTTTTGTGTTTAGTTGCGTCAGAATAGTCCTACATTTAATAATACCTGATGTACGTCTCATAACAAAATAGTTACATTCTTGAGAACTATACAGTTACTACATGGGAACATTGCCTTTAGATAATGGTGTCTATGTCACATTCAATATCGTGCAAAATTGGTGGAACGCCTTTCAAGAGCAAACAAGCTAGCTACCACTTGAGTGCCACCACTGATTGATAACACAATCAAGAGCCACATCCTACGAGCATCTATGGCTTTGGCTACTACATTTGGAACTGTCAAGACAGTGGATGTGGTGAAGATTCATATGAAGAGTGTTATCTATTTTAGGGCAGGCAGGATGTATTTTGCAACTCCCTGGTGACTCTGGCGTTGAGGTTTATTTGTTTTATGGATTGTTATTGCAGAGATTGAAAGAATGAAAAGCTAGTACCATCTTCGAAAGGAACAGTTCCTGAATTGATTAAATGGAATTTACTTCCGAGTAGAAGAAATTTAAAACTTAGAACACAAGTCTGCAAGGCAATTGATATAATATCATATTGAGTAATTTGTTCTTATCATTTTAGTAATCATATACAAGTGTCACGTGGAGAGACCAGATTGCAGTCGTTGCTTGTCCAATGAAACAACAAACCCTGAACTAGAGTGTGGTTGGTGTCCATCAGATCTGCCATCTTGTACTGTGCCTGGAATCTGCTCTGTCAATCTAGAGCAACAGTGTAGCACTTCTCCTGAGATCGTATCGGTAGGTACAAGAACATTTTTGTCACTTTCATAACATTGTTGATGTTTATCTTTGATGCGTGTTATGTAGCATTTCTAACCGTGATAATCTGTCAATTTCATGAAAGGTATCAGTAAGAGTTACAGGATAATTGTCAGCATTGATCATAACCTAGATAGTTATTGTCATCAGTTTGAAGATAAACATTTGGGTGGACAGCCATACTAAGTAAAGCAAAGGATAATAGGAGATTGATCCACCTGAAAGATAAGTTTAGTCTAATCTCTTAGAAATTTGGATGTACAGTTTGTATTAGGAGGTAGAAATCTATTCATTAATCATTCACTGCTGTCATTTATTGAAATAATAAAAAATCTCTATTTCTAACATTTCACAGATTTATCCTTCAAGTAGTCCAATCGAAGGAGGAACTATTGTTCAAATTAACGGAACAAACCTGGGTCAAAGATTTTCCGACATCGAGGTTATTATGCTTGCTGGTGTGATGTGTGATCATCAGGATTACAGGGAAGAGTATCAAACTGGAGCAAGGTGGGGAGTAATTTTGATACATTGACATACATTTCGTGTTACTGCAGTATTTGTTCAGGACTATTTGTAATATGTATGAATTGCTCAGTGCAGACGTAAGATTAGTTTAAATGAAATGAAAGTAGGAATCAATGAATCGATCAAATTTTCTGTGGCTATAGCATTAAATCTTTCTCCATAATTGAGAAGGCTATATAGACCGTTCTTCACTTAGATTACTAATTAATTTGGTGCAAATGTAGTAATTAAGGGGTATGTCCACAATTGACACATCCTTTTCATCTGATGTTAGTACCAAGTTGCTATTTCTACGTAGGTCACTGCATGTGTATCTCAAATAACCTGGAACAACCCGATTCACAGACAACTGGAGAAATCAATGATACTAAATTCACTACAAATATTTTATAGTTTTGCTTGTTTGAATTTTTCTGTCATGTTCTGAAATTGTTTGCTGTTTCAGTGTGACATGTAAAGCAAGACCATCAGTTCCACGAAGAGGATCAATTTCAATAACTGTTAGTAATCGCAGCATTGAAGAAGAAACGTTCTTCTACAATGTGAGTTATCATGACTTTCCTTTATGTAATACCTCAGTATCATGTCGTCATGGTACCAACCATGCTTTATCAATGTCTTTCAATCACCATGGTGATGTCTTACTGGTGAAAGCAAGTGCTTCAATGGATAGTCTATAGCAACCTTTGTGTTTTTAGAATTTAAAATTAACAGCGGGGTACTTAGTTATCTTGGTGTAAACGCGATCATTACATATTGACATGTTTAAATTGCTAATACAAGATATTAATATGGTGAAATCATGAGAAGATGTCTTATTTCAAGACCATTTCCATGTAGGCAATATACTGCAAAATGAAGTCATTATTTGGTTCCTGTGGGGCATAACTATCAACTTTAGCAAGAAATAATCAGCTGTTATATTGATACACTTCTTCATACATTACGAAATTATCGTCCCTTGCCGGATTGTAACCCCATACCGTGAAGAGCAGTAGGCCTACCAAACTAACCGAGCCAGAATGATTCCTGCCGCGTGTATACTACAAACTGGAGAATATTTAAGGACTACGAAAATAAAACAAAATCTTAACTGAAATTGAATAAACACTTGAGGGTGAAGGGGAGTGGCTGAAGGAACTGGGGTTATTGCATGGAAACACAAAAAACAATTGTCGAAACTTGGAAAATGGAAGGCGCTTAAACGAATAACGGATGTCGCACGAACAGTAAATATGGTACGGTACCGTATGTCGAGAAAATAAAACAAAATTACGAACTCATATCATAACTGAATTTGAACGATCCCTTCATTTGAGGCTGGGGATGGAGGGACAGGGGTTATGTTATGAACACGCAAAGCCAATTGTCGGAACAAAATTAAAAGGAAAACGGAATGCGTGTAAATGACAAGAAAAAAATAACGGATGTCGCTTGAACGGTAAATAGGCCTACGGATACGTATTACGAAAATTAAACAAAATCTCAGAAGTCAAGTTAACTGAATTTGATTAATCCCTTGATTGGGGGAAGGGGAGGGGTGAATGGAGTATTGTAGACTATGGAAACACAAAAGCTAATTGTCAGAAAGTTAACGAAAATGGAAATTGCGTAAACGGACAAGAA
>JAODAG010031703.1:0-13169 GCA_027574785.1 Orphnurgus asper | reverse complement strand
ACCATAGTTGGTTTAGAAGCACAAATTACCGTACCCAACAGAACCCAACTTTAGGAGGAATACCTTACCCAGTATATATATATGATTAATCCTGTCATGGCAAGTGGTTAATAAAATATGTGATATTCACTGGTAACTATTTTGTACCAACTTAAAACAGCTGTACTCCTTGGTATATAAGAATATTTATTTGGAAGACATGTAGGGAACGAGACTGTCATAAACAATCGTCTGTCAATTTAATTTCCTGTAAAATCCCAGTTCAAATCAAAGTGAAAAGATTTTTTTTTTATAATTTTCTTCCTTTTGACCTCATTTTGCTTCTTTACATACTTTAGTATGATCCATCGTTAAGCCCCCTCCCCTGGGTCTGTTTTAACCATTTTCCTGTATCTTTATCGGTTTTGCCACGAAATGTGTGTTCCTTGCGACCTTGGCGAGAGCAGCAAAAATGACTTCTCGACTCACTCACGCAGGGCTCGACACTACGCAGCTACCCCCACTTTACCGCCCTCCGGTGGAGGAGTCGTGTTGTGTGTGGTGGCGACGATCACGTCGTCGACAATCTGCGCGTGCTGAGTGTTGGGCCCACATGCTTTGATAATTACAGCCCGATCGTACGCCGGCCGCCCGAGGGTAGGAGGCAACAGACTACATGTCTAATTACAGACTGGAACGAGTCTGCTACGAGACCGGCTCTCGCAATGAGGAATGTACCCGTCAGGTGAAGGGGTGGGTAGCAGCGCTTAACGTCTACAGCACGTTAAGGTTATTTGGTCGTCTTTTCGACGTTGCAGAGAAAAGAAAAAAAACGAAACGAAGAAGGAACAGACAACAAAAAGAACCTACCGCATCCAAACGGTTTATACCTCTGCCTCATCCCCGATGGAAGGTCAACTTTCGGAGATGGTGGAGGCCCTGGGAGGGTTACCCGGGGAAGGAATGGCATCTCCATTACTGTCACATGACCCTTGAATGATGGACCTAAAGATGCGGTACAGCTTATTAAATCGTTTCAATAGTAAAACTATATACATATTTTTGAACGTACAGTACCAGATTACAGGTAGTTTGGTGGTTCCTTCTTCCCAGGGTCATCAATTTTACCCTCAATGCTTCAATAACATAGCGCAGAATATAGTGTAAAATGGGAAAAAGGTTGGAAAATCTGGAAACAGTGAAAAGCAATCCAACCACCCTTCCCCCCTTTCAATCTCCCCCCCCCCCACTGCAGACGACGACCACCACTGCGGACGACGACCAACCAGTTGAGCTATTAACGGACATGAGCCTGACTTTGTAAATAAATAGCTATATCGGAAAAAAGGTGACAGCACTGCACTCTATTATCAACAGTGGCTATTTTCAATGTAGCATTGTGTGCAGACATCCACTTGGGAGTAGCTAATATATAGGTAAATATATTTGTCAATGGATCACGGTTTTCGATGTCCATACTGCGCTAAGAGTCATGTTACGGAAACGTAAAAAATTAATCGTTCCACAATATTTGCGGTAAAATACAGAAAATTTACTTGAGTGAATAGGGTGACAGAATGCGGAAATCTTTGAATACAAAAGTGAAAACATGTTGAAGTCTATATTGAAGCTAATGGGTTCAATAAATGATTCAGATCCCAATGAGAAGGTCACAGTTCACGGTTATGAATGCACCTATTAAACGTGAGCTATTCAAGGCCCTACTATTAAATAAATAATCAATGAACTAAGAACAAGGCAACTTCTTGGAAGGGTTTATTTAAATTGTTCCAATAATAAACCATACCAATAAATTGTTGAATTGAACATGATTTTCACCAACAGCATAGAAACTGGGGGACAAAATTGATTTGCAATAGGAAAACAAGACCAATCTTGAATACCATTAGAGAGACTGGCCACAAATGGTTTCAGCCATCGGAAGACTGAATAAAATGGTTCCAGAGAACAAGATGGGGGGGGGGAGGGGAAAGCGACTGCATTATGCACAGAACAGGCACTTATATGCAGGGTCCTTAGGACAGAGCTTCTCACCTGAGCAGAGAGTACCATGTTCATTTGGTAATAACACTGCTGTGCAACCCTGAATTAAAGAGGAAGAAAAGGAAAACAATAAGTGACCAAGAAGTCTTTATTCGATGTTAAACAATATACTTATATGATATCAGCATGATGCCATCAACCATTATACCTAAAATGATATCAGCATGATGCCATCAACCATTATACTTAAATGATATCAGCATGATGCCATCAACCAGTATACTTAAATGATATCAGTATGATGCCATCAACCATTACACCTTAAATGATATCAGCATGATGCCATCAACCATTATACTTAAATGATATCAGCATGATGCCGTCAACCAGTATACTTAAATGATATCAGCATGATGCCATCAACCAGTATACTTAAATGATATCAGTATGTTGCCATCAGCCATTATACTTTAATGATATCAGCATGATGCCATCGACCTTAAAAGTTTCCAACAGTGGATACTGTGTATGTAAGCTGTTATCTCCTTTACCAAACTCTGACCTTCAAATGTGGTGCCTTGACTTTCTTAGAGACAGCTTGATAGGTTTTCCCTCCACTGGAAAACGTTGTCTTGCTCTTGAGATTCAGTTCAACGTCTTGGATAGTGGAGCAGTCAAACTGCAGAGACAAAAAAAGCCTGCCCTCATGATAGCAAATCGCTGGAAGTGTAGTACGAGCAATCGCTGCTCTCATACAAGCAATTGCTGGAGTGGCACAGGAAGCCACCTCACAAGGCGCAGTATGCCATGCAATCGCAATCACTGCAGCTACAGTGATCATTGCTGTCACACGGGCATACGCAATCACCGCAGTCGTGCGAGGTGCCACTACAAGCACACACTGCTATCTGTGAAGGACAAGAACAGGAACCCACCATGTGCACCGTACGTGCAATCGCTGCAGTCGTACAAGATGCAGCAGCAGCAGCAAATGACTGCAGTCGCACAAGAACAAACAATCACTGCAGCCACGCGAGGTGCGACTACAAGCACACACTGCTATCTGTGAAGGATAAGAACAGGAACCCACAAAGTGCACTGTACATGCAATCGTTGCAGTCGTACAAGGTGCAACAGCAGCAGCAAATGACTGCTGTCACACAAGCACACAAGCGACTAGACAAGCAACCGCTGCTCTTGAAGAAGCACGGCAACAGGAGCCCACCCGACATGGCGCAGTTTGTGTGACTGCACATACGAGAGCAGCGACTGCTCAAACTGCACCTCCAATGGCTGCGATGAACTGCTTGCTTGTGCCAGACCGGCTGTTGCCCATTGCTGAAAGACTAGTGCATTAACAACGATACATCAATTAGATCGTGCGAGAGTATACGCAGTCATCCGACTGGAGGTGTACGGTGCATCGGTAACTTTGTGAGAGTGGCTTTACGGGGACGGATGGAGGGTCTACCCCAGGGGTGGGATTCGGCAACGAGCAATGGGCCAAAATAGTGGAGGTGGTAGTTAAACCTGGGGGAGGGGGTCTAAAGGAAGGGGGTACCTTGAGGAGATGGTGGCTCAGTGTCACATCTTTGACCTTCATAATAGGTTACAAATACCCAATAAACAGAAACCTCACCATTTAAAACTTGTAGAGACTCCCAGTCTTATACCTGTACTACTGTATCTCATATACATAACAACAATGCATAACAACAATGTATGGTAGGTCTTAACAAGCATCCTCCAAACTTACATTATTTGGAACTCTGATAAGCCACAGCTCCTTCTTGCCAGCTACTTCTTCAAGAGTGAGTTGGTTTTCCTCCGGTAAAGCAGAAATCACTTCTAAGCCGTCGGGGCAGCTAAACCTGGTGGAAGAAGGTAAACAAAATATGAGAAGACAGAAATGATGATAAAAAGGTAAACAAAAACATACGAAGACAGAAATGATGATTAAAAGGAAAACAAAAATATTGGGAGACAGAAACGATGACTGGTAAACGAAACATGGGGAAGATAGAAATGATGATAAAAAGCCAAACATTGGGCAAACAGGATCCAAAAGCTGCCTAAGTCTCCAAATCTAGATCAGTCTTGGATTCTTGGAGATACATAGTCTTTTCAACTCTCTGAAATGTCTGTTGGGGGGGGGGGAAAAATCAATGCAAGATTCTGCAATTTGCTTTATCTTACCGGAGACCTACGGTTTCTTTGGGATCATTTCTTGCAGCACTCTGCGATGGAGGTGGAGTTTTGCATTCGACAGGCATTATGGTATCATCATCCGATGAAGTCTCACTCGTCGTGCAGACCTAGAAGTAGATCATGATGTGTATACATTTCTCATCAATATTGGGAATGCAACTTAAATCGTCAGTGGTTATTGAGTTTGTGAGAATAGGGTCATGATTATAGAAGGTGAAGAAATAGGGGAATAAAACCACACAGATCAATACATTCATGAACTCAATCATTAACTATCTTTAAATACTGCAGGCCTATAGACCTATTAGTATTACAGTCGTTCTGGATCTTATCCCAGGTTAGGTATATAAGTGTTATCGACCTGCTTAATATTCATTACACATTTTGTTTAGGCCTAATATTTGCACACAGTACGTACACATCACAATATGATACAAATGCAGTTTAATTCCTTCACTGTGGTACTGTCTACTTCCTTCACTGTGGTACTGTCTGTAGTGTATATCGAGGTGTTGTGGATTAGTGTTATGCATGAAAACCATGTATTAGGTAATGTCAATAATCTACTCCATGTCTTACTGCACTGCTTAGGCACAGATTCAGGATTCTTATCTTTAATATAGCTAGCGGCTATGTCCTACAAAAAGTAACGACGCTTCAAATCGTGGACCGTTCTTTACTCAAAACCCTCACTATACAGTATACAGTTAGTGTATTCAAATTGAAATAATATAAATTAATATATTGTAAAATATAAAATGTCGTTTTCCTTAACCTGGTCCCATATGGGACGATATCCATCTTTACTCAACAATCCTTTGCCTTTTGAGTCGCATGCCTAGAATCAGTCCAGCGGAGAATGGTGGCGGTGATGATATCCAGTCATACTCATAATACCGCAAGCATCATCATAGTATAGTTCAGTTCCACGATAAATTTCATATATATAGGCTAGCAAAAATGTATAGTAATCCTATGCAATTTGCACATTAACTAGACCTAGCTTAATATCTAACATTAAATAGTACTAGTAGTAGTACGTAATAGTAATACTAGTAGTAGTACAGTAGTAGTACTAGATGACACTACAGGGACTGTGATTTTATTCATGTTTGGAAGCATAACTGCCAGCATTAATACTAGTGGATCTATTTCTCCAACAAGAAATAATCTTTTCAGTGTTCAATAAAAAAACAACCACAATAGATATAAATAATGAATGAAGTAAGTAAGAAATAAAATAATATTAATAACCATGTCAACACGTTGATCAGTGATGATTTGTAATGTAAGGACGAGGGAGCATAGAATAAAATTACAAATTATGGAGGAAAGTTGGTGTTCTTCTGGTGCGGTGTTGTAATACGGTTCCTGATCTTCGGTGTTTAGCACACACTGTCCTCAAAATCAACAATTTAGTCATATTTCCTTCCCTCTATCCCTAAACTGTAGTGAAACTGTCGAAGGTCAGCATTATCATGGCAGGCCAGTCCTGGGAAAGGAAAAATAGTCAAGGATTCAATACTGACTCACGTCTGACCGGAAAAGTGATCTTGATCAAACGTACGTGAAGGTCGACTTTTGGAGTCCAATACTATTTTGTTTAATGATGATTATGGGAGTAATATTAAATTGTTGTAATGTTTCGTGGATAAGTAGCATTTGCGTAGCCGTTGCCGGCCGTATGTCCGAGTCCGACATACCTTAGAGTCTCGTCACGGGCCGATTAGCGGCCGCCGGGCACCAACCTTATTACGTAGGCATGATGATGTCACGGTAACATTCATACAACGGTGTCTATTGCCAGGACACATATTTTGTGATGATGCTTGAGCGAAACTCATACCAGGACCTGTTACTGTTAGCCAAATGAGCTGGCGCCTACTAATTCAGTGTTGAATCGAATCAGTACTGTATCGTGAGACGGGCACTGACTAATGATGATGACCCGGCGCCGGCCGGGGGAGTCATGCGGCATGGTGGCATGCCGAAATGGGGGACTGAAAGCAAAAGCTGATTCTCTGATGTATGACAACACTCAAGTAGGCCTATGCCTATAAACGGTCTTAGCCAAAAGACCGAGAAGTGAGGTTCAATTCTTGCCGATGACTTTCCAAAAGCACCGTCACGGTGAAACTAATAATAGTCACACCATCATATTTAGCCTGATCCTGACAATCATCAGCTGGCGCGGCCGGGCTTAACGTATAATAATTCATTAAATATTCATTTAAATAGTACCGTGTTTTTTCAATAATATTATCGTGTGATCACCGATTTCAGTGATTCAACCCATTCTCAATTAATGTTTCCGTCTATCGTGAGTGAAAGGTTACTGTTGGTAAGAGTGTCGTCGACCAGCTCAGTAATCTAAATGACTTGGGCCATTATCGTTTCCGGAATTTCACAGAGTTAAAGTTGAAGGGCGTCCTCATTTTTTATTTAAATACCTTTTTTTCAGGTGTTTGCGAGAACATTAACGTAGCCGGCTATGTATGACACGCCTAACTGCATTGCGTAGCACGCAAACTTACAGAGTCTAGCGCTGACCTAGGGCTATACAAAACAATTAACATATATATCATATGATACGGTCACTAGTATTAATACTATACTAGTCTATAGTCTAGGTTAGGTTAGGTTAGGTATGTTACAGTGTTAGACTAAGTCTTAAGTTAGAGTTGACTCGGGGAACACCAATCGATATACATTTCTCGTCGTTCTCAGTGAAGAACACGACCTCCCAAACGGGCTTAGAATAACAGCATAATCAGCCAAGACTACAGTGTGCAGGATATTAACAGTAAGGTAAGGCAGTTTAAATGTTTGCTACACTTTTTGATTTACCATTAATAATATAAAAACTGATTTAAAGCAAAACCATTTGTAGTTATACTAGTGTCAAGACGAAAATAACACGATCACTTGGTATGATCGACTCGGTGACTAGTATTAGTACTTAGTAGTACTAGTACTTAGTAGTACTTAGTACTAGTACTAGTAGTACTATAGTTTACATTATTATAACGTAAGTACTAGGCCGGCTTTTCTAGTTAGGGTTAGTACTAGGAACTAGCTAGACAAGTTACACTGACTTAGTTAATACGCTAAGGTTAGGTTATACTTCCACTAACTACTGTAATACTAGTACCAATAGTAACACCAGTGCATCCCAGGCTTTTCGCTGCAAACAAGAGGCTGGAGTGGTCCTATTCGTGCAGCAGTTATAAGACGTTACTATACAGTATACTACTAACTAGTAAGTACTACAGTTTAAACTAGTACTAGTCAAAGTAGTACTATTACTATTCAGTATTACTAATAATACTATACAGTAATGTCACTTTTACTGCCTGGGGCTAGGCTACGCACTATATTAATTATTATTTTGGACCGGTGAGTATAACTTAGCGACATATTGATTGAAGTGACCAAGTAAAATTGCAACAGAAGTCCAACATAATTCATATTTTGCCAAAATTATCAATGCTAGTATGGATAATTTTGGTCCTACCTACGAATATGATTCAAGTTTACCTGAAGTAATAACAAAATTAAGTTAAGGCTATGTATACAGGTGATACCAATTTCATTTTCAGCCACATGATGCGAAAATTAGTTCGATTATTGTTGTTCTTTGAAAGAAGACTCCTACCTTAAGTGGTAGCTCTATACAGCGATACCGACCAAATTTGAAAATTTAAAGTTTACACACTTACAGTAATTTGATATCACATGAAGTAATATCACCTCTCAAATCCTAAAGTTGCAATGATTTTCATGAGACGGTTACATGATTACAGCAAAGCCACATTTTTTAAATGCTTTTCGCTATTAATATTACTATAGTACGACCAACGGCTACACCAAAACTGTAGACTTGTTTGTGATGCTGGTCATACACAAGTAAACAAAACAATCACTTGAAGGTCGATTTCAATTTCAAAAAAAGATTTCAATTAGTGCTCATGCATGCGCAGTCCCATAATATCTCTGACCTGTTTTGCATCACAACTTGTTATTCCCAACATGTGACTTAGTAGTAGTACTATCACGTCTTGAATGCGTGGTCTTCGAGACCAGTAAATAAAATCGTGGGGGGTGCAGTTGTACTTTGTAGGTATTTTGTATTATATATATACTGTAGCTACAGTAGTTACATCACACAAAAAATCTACATACTTATTATGATCAGTGTGATTTTACAAGCAGAAGCAAAAGGAAACTTAAAAAAAAATAAGATTTAAAACTGTTGTACCCACTGGACAATTCCATTAAATTAGAAGAGAATTTAGTTCTCTATAATAGCTATGTCATAGCTATGGTTTGGATGTGGGCGGAACCTTCGTAAAAGGAAACGGAAAAAAAAATTGATGGTCAGTCACACAGAGCAAAAATTGATAATAATTACTGAGTTTCATTACCGTTTACTTATCAGCAAGTCAGAAACAGATACTTTATGATTCTCTGAGCTTTTTATCGGGGGGGGGTAAGTTTTGTAAGAAAGCGACTTTTCTTGGGTTAGTGCAATGGTCACCCAGTGAGTGAGTGGTCTTTTACTGGTCAGTGGCTCAAACCCATGAATTTCAAACCAATCGGCATGGCTAATATATGTATACACATAGTGCGTTGTCTCAGCCTACATACGAAACACTGGTTAATGCCACTTGTTTCTTCTATATTCAATGGTTGTTCTCTTTTCCGTGCCTATTACCAAGTTTTCTTTTCCTCTTCTGCTAATTAGTTGAACCGTGCAGTCTTATCTAGGAGACTTGTGACGACTATACTCGCTCACAAAATGAGAACTACAGTACTGTAGACTAAACCAGCTACGAATCCCAGAATAACAGTTTAAATGTAACAAAGATACCGTGGCAACTTTCTGCTGAAGTGTATTGCCGGCCATAAAGAACACAAATGTCACTGGGGTCGCTGTCTCGACGGCAGATCAATGTAGGTCGCAAGTCGCTTTGAAAACGGTGCCGTCCCGAAACGCTTTTGTGTCAAGTTTGCCGCCTCTTTTTGGTTTTTTTTATCTATCAAGCAAATGAAATCTCTCCTCAGGAAAGGTGTATGTTGCAGATGTATTTTTGTACTGTAGTTAGACATTTCCCCATGGTTAATTTTGCTGACCGTACAAATGAACGTTTTGTGGCCATGAGAGATCGCAGTACTTGTTCAGGGGAATTCATTGCGTAGCGGAAACAAGAGTCTAGTTTTGTCGGTTTCTATAAGGTACAGTTATCAAGGCCAAGGTACATGTAAATTCTGCCAATAATTAAGATACTAAATCATCGTACTGAACAATTCCGTGCCAATCATGCAAATGCAATTTGCGTCGATATCTCCATCATCTGCCTCATCTTTTCCACCAATGTTCAGAGATAAACGAGGCAATCGAGCATAAAAACCATCCATCACCGTCCATCTGCCGGGACCACCGTTTTACACGTCCCCCCACCCCGACGAGCGTGTCCCTTAATCTTGTCTGGGCATCGAACCGTGCAGTTTTTGGGCCAAGAATCAGACATTTTTTGTGGAATAATTCATGGGGGGGGGCAGTAAACGGGGCCCGAACACGACAGCCGCAGCTTTAACTTTTTAACATAATGTAAAATTCTTAAACCGTCAACAGCTCCGTGCATACTTGGTATTGTGGTGTTAGTAAATGTTAGGTATACATACATTTTTTATGTCCATAAATTTTCATTTCATTACCATTCACGAGTGGGCTGGGCTTAAAGCTGCTGGAAATAGCTCTTGTGTACACAGTAACGCTAGAGCGATGTTTGATGCTACCATCCGTGATATATTGGCCATTTCGAGAAGATGATCTCTATGTTTGGAATGTTGCCTTACTTGGTATATCTGTTGGTCATCGTGTGCAGATGATCCCTGAATTGGTTTTTGGTACTCAATCTTGATAACATATTTTGTAAAACATCTGTTACTTTGCCACCGTATATATTTTCTTCAGACTTGGTATGGGGTTGATGGAGATGCACCACATGAGGTTATCATGAATAACATTTTAAGTTACTGGACTATATGTCCAACTGTCTTTAGACTTGGTATATATACTGTATGTATTATGAAGCTGATATATTAGTTGATTGAATGAAATGCAAAATGTAGTTTCCATCTTATGTGTTATTCTTCCTAATTGTATGAACGCTGCATGCCTTTCAACCTGAAGGGCGGAACACATCTAGAACTTAGCTGTAATGCTGTTGCAAAATATTTTAAGGTACTGTACTGTCGTTTCAAGTATTGTACAAGTATACAGCTGACTGACGTAGCAGGTTTGGTCACAGAAGGTTACTGTTGGTAATCTGCTATTATAATAATAACTCCTATAATGCTAACATGCCTAGCTACTGTAAGTCTCATGTATTCTGTATTTATTGTACAAGTTGTACATACAGCTGACGTACCGCACAGCAGTTTAGGTCACAGAAGATTACTGTTTTGTGTTCTGCTGTTGTAAATTACTCCTGTACTAAATGCCTGATGTATTTTGTGTTGTATGTATACAGCACTGCATACAGAAGCAGTTTTGTTTGGTCACAGAAGATTATTGTTTGGTAAATCTGCTGTTATAAGTACTGTACAGTAACTACTGTCATGCTAACCACTTACTGTAGGTAGGCCAAAGCAGAGCGTCGTGTATTCTGTATTGTAACAAGGATACGGCGCTGCATATGTAGCAGGTGTGGTTACAGAAGATTACTGCTTGGTAATCTGCTGTTACCTTTTAAATAACTCCTGGTATAATGCTACAGTAACTCCCTACAGTAGATTACGGTAGCTGTTCTTGGAAACTGTTCTTTCAACAGTACAACCACTATCCCACAGTACTACCAGATACTGTAAGAGCTCTGTGAGGGGAAAGCCCGTTGTTCTCCCGAGATTTGTTTGCCTTTATGGATTGCAATGATATTAAGGTGGTGTAGTAAAGGCCAATTTTTTGTGGTTTCATGCTGTGATGAAGGCAGTTGTTGGAACCCTTGATTTCTAGCCCACTGTTTTTTTTATAGTAATAGCTGGAAACCACATCCAGTAGTGTGAATGTATGTAGATTCTAGCCTATCCCCTTTAACTTATTACTACACATAGTCATGTATAAATCCTCTATTTGAGGTTGTCTTACATGAAGAATATTCCAATGTGCATTGCCTTCCCATTTGAAACCACAGTCATTTAACTAATTGATCCTCTTACTTTAGCTTTTCGGTTAGTGTTGGGCCAATATTGCCAATATCATGTTCTGGCCGATATCAGATAATTCAATCACAATATCCGAGACGGACATTGTAAACAATGTTTGTAAACCGTTATAAATTATCTGATGCGTTCAGATCATCATAATTCATAGTTACCCTCCACGCAAGTACTGTATGTAGAACAATGCGTGGAGGGGGGGGAGGAACGTTTTCAAGTCGTGAACCGCAAACACGACAGCCACAGCTTGAACTTTTTATCATACATACAACTATGCGTATCGAATATCTTCATCCCATATGTAAACTAGTATATATATAAGTAATATAGTCATATAACTTCCTGTAGTGTTTACGTTCTGAACAATTATTTCTAGGTAATTCAAGTTACTACAGTATTCCCGGTTGAATAAACTAAAACTCTTTCCTAACCTTTAAGAAAAAAATCATAATTTGTGCGGCTTCTTAATTATACATAACAAATCGCCTACATGGAATTGACTCGTCGATTTGTACAACAGCATTCTTTATTGTTGAGATGTCCGTACACTGTGGGCGAGGTCACACGGCGTAAGCCTGTTATGTTATACAGTAGGCCTATACAGTATCACCAGTCTACTTCGTGCTTTTAGCAATCAATGTTCTGATAAACAAACAGCAACATAATCACTAAGCAAGAATGTGTGATTGGACAGTATATATATTGGTATTCTCTATTATGTCCGAAATAATAATTTATTTTTTATTCACCACATGTTCCCACTGGAATGCCACATGTTTGCAATACATTCAAGCGTGCAGGGAATCCTGGCCCGCTGAGCCTGATACAGATCACGTAACAAATGCGTAACTGTTTCGTAAAATCATCGTACGGAATCATTTTGGGGGTTATCCTGTGATTGAAGTTTATAAATATTGTTTTGACTTATGTATGTCTCGCCCTAGTTAGCACGAATCTAAGAAAAAATATTTAATATATTTAGTATAGGCTGATTTTTTCAATGGAAAGTTGGAGACTATCAGCAATAAGAAAATGTTTTGCTGATACCGATACTCAACCCATAACGCCAATAGCGGCCTCTACCGATATTGTAATCCAATAATCTGCCCAACACTTTTCAGATTTTGAAGTGTGTGTTCTCGGACAGGAATGGTCAGATGTAGATTATCCAGATTATGCCGGATTTTATTGATGCCACATCACACTACAAAAAAAAAATTAAAAAATCCTTTGCCGAATTTTATTTATGCCACCCTTTGCCGAAATTTATTAATGCCACATCACACTGCAATAAATTACCCGATCACGATGATCACCCTTGCAGGGGGAAACCACTGATTTGCCCGGTGATCGTGAATTTGCAGTTTCTTTGTAATCAGGATTGTACACAGGGTCAACATCTGTATTGTTTCCTGATTGCCATTTTTGCATTGTTTTGCTGTATCCTGTTGGAGGTAAAAGGTAGTAACACACAATGCATACAGTAGCCCGAATTTACATTCTTATACTTGTTTGTTCAATTTGGTAAATCTTTTCGGTCAATTGCTTACTTATAATAGTAAGGCAAGGGAGGGGGGGGAGCGGAGAAGGAGCCAGGTCAATCGATGTTCACTGAAATGCAAGAAAATAATACAAACTGGAAAGTAACAATGGTAAATAAACTGGTGCGTTCATATGTGCTTTGGCCGTTGCCTACATTCTTGTGAAAGTATTCTGACTTTCTCTTCGCCATTATCAGACAGGAATTACGCACGTAC
>JAODAG010031593.1:5414-17569 GCA_027574785.1 Orphnurgus asper | reverse complement strand
ACTACTACTACTACTACTACTACTACTAGTACTACTAGCTACTACTAGTATTACATCTTAGTAGTAGTACTTAGCGCATACATTTGCGGAAAATTACCTAACTGCCCTGTTAGTGACCTTATCGAAGGGATACGGGAAGCCCCATTCTCTTCGCATTCTCTCAGGCCAGGGTCAGTTTAAGTCGAATCACGAATTTTCGGCGGTTAAATTGCCCTTGATATTTAAATGTTGAAGATACGTCTTGTTGAAACGTCCGGTAACCGTATCTATGGACGCATCAAATACCTGGAGGTACTGTGGTAAAACCTGTTCGCCTGTAAATAAAAATGAATATTCATTTGGGTCAAAGTTGAGCACTTGAAGTAGCCCTCCAAAACAGAAATCATGCCTGCCTTTAGACGTTGACGTAGTTATCGATCAGCTCGCCCACAACATGTACTGTACACAACATGTACTCGAGTGTGTAACGATGTAACTGTATCAGTGTATGGTAACGTTTTGCTACAGTAAAGTAAACTCGATCATGCTTGTGGTGTAAGAAAAGATGGCTAAACAATCGAGTACGAAAGCTGTGAAACCGAAAGGCAAAAAGAAGAATGCTGCTAAGACGGCCAAGAGAAACAATGCCACCAGCAAAAATATTGCATCCATGGTATATATATATATATATATATTTTTTTACCCTTGCATGAGTTGCTGAACGCCGAAACCTATCCTATGCATGATGCAAGTAGTATGAATGATAGTATTAGAATGACGCATTGGCCTAACTCCGTGATTGTAGTGTTTGGCTAAATTGTAATTATCCTACTACTGATGCCATCCTAGTACTAGTAAAATACTGGTACTGCCACTGCACAGGTGTTAATAAGATTACCCTAACGTACTAGGCGTAGATATATCCTAAGTAGGCATAACTTTTTTTTGTTATTAATAAATTAATATTAATAAGTGTATAGTTAGTATTACTACATTCCAGGGTTAGTGCTTACATAGTATTACTACTATATAGTTAGTAGTAGGTTAACTGAATCATACTTCATAGACTTGGCTGGGCAAATACAATGAAATACCGGACTTGGCCCTATCTATTGACTTGATTTGAATTATTGTCATTGTTTTTCCTTCATTAGAGTTGTTCAATAAAGCTAGGTAGAGGTTAGTCCTTTAAGTTTAATTGTGCAAGCCCCTCAGCCGAATAGAAATAATGGCAGTCAGACCAAACGGCCTTGTACGTATGTAGGCCTTGAACTTGTACTAGGGTGGGTATAAGAAACAAGGGGGGGGGCACCACCATTGTCACCCAAATTAACCTTGAGGAGAAATTGTGTCACGAATGTACCTGGCCTATATGCCTTTCTTTGGGCCCATTGAATTAGTGTGTGATTTAAAATATGAAATGTTTTTCCTCCAATGGAAGTTGTACAAAGAGGTGCTACCACCAATTTGGGACATTTTGGCACTTTCAAATATTCATAAACAAAATCTTGGGGTTAGTAAGGGGATCATCGAGCCAGACTTCATCAAACCCGGAATTAGAAACTTTCTACTCTGGCTGAAAACTTGATTTGACCTCTGGGCATATAGTCTGTTCAAATTTGACTTCAGATCAGAAAAAAAGGTGCCATTAAAAATCATTGTATCATTCATTGTATGGGTCACATTTGTTCTTGAGGAATCTTTAATTCTATTGACTTCGCTTTAAAACCCACCAAGATTTCAATAAAATGTATGCTCGTTTAGTACTACTTGATGCTTTCCCTTTTGCAAAATTACAAAATGTACTATTTGAGGTGGGCTTACACAAAGCACATACCTCATACATACGTATAAGTTCGAGAATAGGCTAGTACTTGCGTACACATGTGTATACACTAACTATATTTGATTTGCCTCAACCAAGAAACCTCTCCCGCATGGATCAAAGATAATGTTGCCAGTTTGTAAGCTCAATCTCTGATTTTCTTATTTTGTAGCAGACCGGACTTGACTATCTGCTGATCGTCATGTCACTGATGACGGCTGGCGTTCATCTCATTCTCTGTCCATTCACTAAAGTTGAAGAGAGTTTTAACCTGCAGGCAATGCATGACTTACTTTACCACCAGTCCAATATTAGTGCAGTAAGTACAAACACTCATACCTTACTTTGTGTCAGAGTATCAATCTGACTAACTTTGGTGGCAAAAGGATTAGGGATTCAACTACCATGGCCGGTCTTGTGGACGAACATCGGGCCGCTTCTCAAAATCACGGGCCATTTTATTATTTTACCAATTTATCTTCCCGAATGCCAGTGATGAAAGGAAACGTTGAGACAATATCCTACTGAAAAACGGCCATTTTGCTTACAGGACAACTTCGTTCGTTTTCTACAAAACCCCTACTTCTGTTCCCCAACACAAGAGGTGGTACGATTATAAGTCTGCAAAGTTTCTCTTTTACACCCCTCACCTCCCCCGATGATAATATCTTTGTTACTGCCCTGTCATGTGTAGGTGTGCATATGAATACTTCATTGCCACAAAAGGCTAAAATACAGAACCTTCTGGGGATTTGCCCCTAGACTATATCGGGCCATCGTCACTGGGGCATTGTCCCTGGATCCCATCAGGGGCCCTATGGCAGGCCCTAACCAACACCAAAGGGCACATTATGTGCTTGTACATTATGTACATCTACCAAAGTTGTAACATTGCTTCATGTTTTGTAACATTATGGCCCCACTTTAGAAAGTCCCAGAATTGTCGGGTCCATCCTGTTGGTATTTGTTTGCTTTCTTAACGTGCTAATCATGAAATCATGAATTTTCTAGAATATCACCAAAAGTTACCGACACTTCTGTACTAGCTGAATGTCCTAGCTGAATAATACACTTTATCTGTAATGGTAGCCATTCATAGTCGCCAATTGTTGTTGTGCACGATTTATCTGCGATATACCATTTGTCAAATTTCAATGTGATTTCAAACTTCCTTGTTACAGTACGACCATCTTGACTTCCCCGGGGTGGTGCCTCGTAGTTTTCTCGGCCCCCTGCTGGTGTCTGCATTTTCAGCTCCAATTGTTGCTTTGGTTAATTATTTCTCTTTGTCAAAGTTCATTTCACAATACATTGGTGAGTATAAAGTTGGAAAGGACTAATATTCGTATCCTTCAATCCTCACCATAATAAAGCAGAGATGAAATTTAAATTCAGCTTTGTAAACAAAAAGAAGACAATATTAATTCTGCCACTGTGATCACCATGTTCGTACCAGCAGATTTAGTTCATATGTATGGTATTATAGTTCATATGGGTGTATCAAATTTGATTTGACAATCAATTTGGTTCTTTTGAGTGTACATCCAGAATGAATGTTATCCACATCCACATAAAATTAATTGTTGCCCAATCACATGCAATGTGGAACACTGTACCAATTAGACGTTTCAGTCACCTTGGGTTCCTTTTGGCTCTTTGTCAACTCAAATTCAGTTCCTGCACTAGAGTCATTCCATAATTTAAATTCCTGTGAAATTATCATTATTATATACATATATATATATAGATTTGGAAGATATTCCAATTTGAAAACTTAATTTCAATGGCAGCTGCCATGTTGCAAAACAACAGACTTAGAACAGTTTGATATAGTGGAAATATGTGCCAAATCTCTTGTTTTTCTTTAATGAAAGTTCAGTTCGTAGTAGTATTGCCTTGAAACAATAATAATAAGTTTGACTCTGCCTGGGTGGATGTGAAATTCCATTTAAAAGGGTAGTCCAGGTCAAAATTTATTTTTGACAGGTTCATTTTCAAAACATTCTGGTGCATTTTGGCTCAATTAAGATATTAAAAATTTATATTATCACATATTGTACCAAAAGTGAACAGGTGTCTTAGTTGCACACTGGGCCAAAAAAAACTATTCATCCATCTTTTACTTCAAATTTGACTGCACCCATAGTGTGAATCCACCACAGGTATTAGGTGAAATTTCAGTAGAAAGTTAACGGTACCAGCAATTATCTAAAAGTGCATTTATTACAATAAATAAAAATCACGGAACAAGTCCCGACGTGAAAAGTTGGACTTATTAATGTTGGGAATGACCCATTCAGAAAAAGTACCAACAAGTTTTGGAAAAGGATATGAAGTACATTTGGGCAATTTCATCACATGATTTAGAGGAAAGAATGCATCCATCAAACTCCTTCCTATTTTCTTTTTGCAGTCAGAATAGTTCTCGGGTTGATCGTGCTAGGGGCCTTCCATAAATTCTGTTTTGCTATTTCAAAGAAGTTTGGGCGAGATATATCAAGGCTTGTCATAGTCCTGACTCTGACCCAGTTTCACTTCATGTTTTACTGTACAAGACCTTTGCCAAACGTCTTTGCTCTGACTTTAGGTAAGTTTAAAGGAAAGAACATTAAACTATGTAGAAGAGTGTGCCACGTAATACATTTGTGTGTATACGTGCATGTGTGTGGGACTGCTGCTGTACACAGTAAAATTACATGTAATGTATACTCCCTGCTCTTTGTGCTTCATGCACTGTACAAAATATTGCCTTAAAAGTCTTTGCTCTGGCATTTGGTTGTAAAGTTAAAAATAGAGCCTGAACTGTTGAAAGGCAAGTTTCACTTTCAATGTTGAAGTAATTTTTGATGTGTAAGACTTAGTGACCTATACTAGAATTATCTGCAATGTACTTCCCACACTATTTGCTACCTAAGTTCTCTGAGAATTTAATCTTTCTGCTTGACCACAAAACATATGAACATATAATACTATCCTAATTAACATGTTAGATAGATTAGCAATGCATTATTGGTCTGGCTATTGTTAATTGTGTACTAGATCTATGATGGTACAATGACCTATCCTTTTTGGTCAGGTTATGACAATAATTCACCTTCCTCTTCAGGTATGCATTTACATATAAAAACATTCAAATAATCAAATCGGAGCTTCACAAAAAAATTAATTAGTCATGTAACATTTATTGCACTTATTGACACTAAATGTACATTAGTTGCATACATATGTGGTACAAATGTTTCTCTATTTTTGCTTGTTGAAGCTTTGAGGGCCACTGGTGCATGGATGACCGCCGATCATCCAACGTTCATCCTGGCGTCGGCGTACGCCATCATCATTTTCCGATCCGAGCTCTGCCTGCTGATGGGGTTGATGCTACTGTTAGAACTCCTGAGTCGAAGGCTCAGCGTCCTTAGCCTACTGCTATGGGGCTCTGTTGGAGCAGTAACGGGTCTAGGTAGGTAATTCTGCAGGACCTCCTGCAAACAAAGAGAGGCTTTAATTGCAGGACACTAACGTATAATCTTCCCCCTAGACACCTAAAATATTGTAGAGAATGCAAAACAGCGGTTGCCACAAGAACGACTTTACGCATGCCCTTTGCCACGTGCCTTCATTCTCACGGTGTAATTCTCTTCTTGGGTATAATTTGATCCACTGTTTGAGGTGTCCACATACAGAACACTTTTGAAAGTTTTGGATCTATCGTAGCTTACTCACCCAGGAAATCAATGCAGTTTTCAAGTGTGATGATCCAAGGTAATACAGTACGTGCATGCCTTGGTATTAGCTCAATTCGGCATCTAAGTTGAATTGAACTTAAAAAGCAGAGGCTTGCTTTGATGCTCATCTTCATGATAAAACTCTGTGGAGAGGAGAATATATGAGAGACAGGGTTATGCTCGGTGTACTTAAAAAGCTCTGTGCTCATCTCCTTCTCAGACGATCCACTTTGCTGGTAGGATTTTCCATTCTGTCGTACATGCCTTCATCTTACAGGTATGACGGTGCTTGTCGATTCCTACTTCTGGCAGAGATGGATGTGGCCGGAAGGAGAGGTCCTTTGGTACAACACCATCCAAAACCAAAGCTCAAACTGGGGCGTATCCTTTCCATTGAAGGCTTTTATAGAAACATGAATGTATGTATGCGTGAGTTCGCTAATGTTTACAATGTCGGGTTGCAATCAATGTTTCTCTTTGTCGTTATTACAACATGATTCAAAGAATATGCGTACGAGTCCTTTTGTTCCGATGCCAAAGTCTCCAGAATCTTGTGTGTGACAATTGAGGTTATATTCACGATAACTCAAGCATCGCACGCTCGATTGATGGTAAACTTGGTATACAGTTGGCCACGGCTATATGTTGCTATTGAGGTCATATACACGATAACTAAAGGCATGTTGGATTGATATATAGTTGGTCAAAGTTAGTATGTGACAGGATTGCTGCTTGTACCCCATAATGCACTCACAAACATTACCTTTGTGTGTGTATCCCAGCAACCCTAAAAGGGTTGCATGCATGAGAAAAGTTGTGCACACCTTCTTGTCAAATGCAGCGATAATGTTTCAAAGAACAATGGACTAGTCATCAATACATGGTCTTTTTTTCGACTTTATGAGTGGAAATTAGTGTTGAGATGAGTTTCGTTGTATTCATTTATTTTATGCCGATGTCAAGTGATATCACAGGAGTCCTCAATAAAACTTCTTGAAACAGATAACCATGTTGGAATCTCAACTGACCTCCAAACCCATCCATTCAGTCACAGCTGCTGGGATCTGTACTAAATTATCGTTTCTTTGTCATTTTTCGTTTCCTTGATTCTCGATTTTCTACCAGACATTACCGTTCCTCTGGTATTTCTATTCAGCACTTCCGAGAGCCCTCGGGACCAGCGTCCTCCTCGTCCCTATCGGGCTGTCCGTGAACCACAAGTTGCGGCTGTTTCTGCTCCCCGCAGTCGGTTTTGTTCTTCTGTATTCCATCCTTCCGCACAAAGAGCTCAGATTTATTATCTATGTCTTTCCGATGCTTAACGTCGCTGTAGCCTGCGGTGCAATGTACATGTAAGTAGACCCTGGGTAGCAGGGCTGTTTGTTCATTCTTCTGTGGAACAGGCATAGCAAGATATTTTGATACATAGGGAGAGTGAACAATGTAAGTAACCAGAATATGGGTGCAGTTACTATCTCCAAAATGCCTGAAAGTGGATCATTTTCGCAGCAATATAGAACCCTGCATACTTTTTCTTCCAAATATGTAATCTTTGCTTCGAGAATACCCCAACAGTCATTTAGCTACACGTTGAGAGGCATAAGTCTGTAAGGACACGATGGGACTGGTATCTTCTGTGCCCCTTGAACTCATTGGCCTCTGAATGCCACTGGTCATAAGGGAATAAGCTAAACAGCATGGTATAACCCCACACCCCCCCCCAACACACACACCCAGAAATGGGTAATAAAGCCTCATCAAAGTAGCACTGGCCTGGTTTAGGGAATGAAGAATACGTTATTCAATTACCTGTACCGTTGACTGCCAGATGGATGATTGATGAATGATTCAGAAATGTTAATGGGCATCATCAATGAAAGGTAGCCCAATGAAACCACCAAAGGTGCAGGTTGGATGTTATCAACTGCCACTAGATGTATCTTCCCTGTGTAAAACTAAATTTGCTTCAATAGAAAGAGTGCGTTAAACTTTGCATTTGATTAAATCTCCCACTTTTTCCTTTCCCTTATAGTTTCAAAAAGTTTTCCAAGTCATTCTTATGGAAGGTACTCTCTCTAGGGGTCATAGGACATTTTATAGCTAACATATGCCTGACGTCGGTCTTCCTACTGGTGTCCTACTACAACTATCCCGGAGGTGCAGCATTGCAGAGTATACATCAGCTCATATCCCCATCGAGGACAGGTTTGTTGTGTTGGCTTCTGCCTTGCTTACGATTTCAACCAAATATTTTGTTTGAAATGTTTCTTCCTGTAATGTTACATTCTTAACCTCAATTTTTTAGTCTGAGCAAAACAAGAAATGATTTACAGGACAGGGCTTGAAAATAACTGAAGACACCAAAGGCACATATGGCCTCGGTACCTATACCTTCAGGTGGCTTGGTGCCCTCCAAAAATATTCCTTCACCACAAAGACAAATAACTGCTTTGTTGTCCCTATGTTTTATGTAAAAGTTTATTTCTGTATTCTTAGCTACAGTTTTGATGTTAAACCCTACAACAGACATTCTATTTTGATGTGGTGCTCGTAAATGTTAAACCCTACAACAGACCTTCTATTTTGATGTGGTGCCCTGAAATGTTAAACCCTACAACAGACATTCCATTTTGATGTGGTGCCCTGAAATGTTAAACCCTACAACAAACATTCCATTTTGATGTGGTGCCCTGAAATGTTAAACCCTACAACAGACATTCTATTTTGATATGTGGTACTCTTAAATGTTAAACCCTACAACAAATATTCCATTTTGATGTGGTGCCCTGAAATGTTAAACCCTACAACAGACCTTCCATTTTGATGTGGTGCCCTGAACGTTAAACCCTACAACAGACATTCCATTCTGATATGGTGCCCTTAAATGTTAAACCCTACAACAAACATTCCATTTTTGATGTGGTGCCCTGAAATGTTAAACCCTACAACAGACATTCTATTTTGATATGGTGCTCTTAAATGTTAAACCCCCCTACAACAGACATTCTATTTTGATGTGGTGACCTGAAATGATCCTATCCACTGACTGGCAATTTGTGAATTTTAGTTCCAGCCCCGACAGTGTTATACTACAAACCTCTACACACCCCTAAAAATCGTTGATTACAATACACAAAGTCTTATGCTTGTACAATGGTAAATTATCCATGCTGACAGGTTTTCATCTATCACACCTTTGCATGAATTCTACCTGAACACTTCCTTTCACAAAAGTTCAGTAATCTAAAACAAGTAGGGTAGAAGGAAATGATTATTAACTCGACCAGTTGAGCTGTTCCAGACGGCGCAAACCAGGAAACGGTGTCAACATTTCAAAACTGCTCTCGTTAATTTATCTTTTGCTCTATTGACTTGGGTATACTGTTAGGTCTGTTGGGCTATTGAAAAATTTGTGGGGAAACAAAAATTGCATATGAATAGTCATGAGAGGTCAAATTTGTCATTTAGAAAAATTCTCCCAAAATTCTACTTACAACTTTGGTAGAAAATATGTAAAGCTTGCACAGTTGTTAAAGGACAAAGGGATTTGAACATGTTTTATATACTTGATATATTTTTCATTTTGGTTTTTTGTTTTGATAATTTGCTTCATATTTTGTTCGAAGCGTGCAAACTGAAAACGTTTCTGTTCAGGAATTGTGTATCGTTTTGTTAATTTACTGAAAAATGTTTCTGTTGAATGTTTGTTAAGCAGGCGACTTGGTTCGCATCCTAAGTATCTTCCCTTTGCCAAATATCGTTGAATACAAAAATTTGTTTGTCTGCCTTGCATGTAACTTGACTTCCAGCCTGGCACAAGGTTTCCACCACTAATCAGGTATAATTGAATACTGTTGTATCAAAAATTTTACTTTTCCTTTGAGGAAATAAAAAGTTACTTTCCGTCCGCAATTATTTTGCAAAACGATACACACGGTGCTCCCGCTATATTTATTATTCAGGCCTCTGAGAGATTATTTGCTGCTCTTTGTAATTCTTTTGCCCTTATACCGGCAGCTGGGCGACCTATCCTCGAACATTGCGTCCCATAAACGGGAGATTTTTTCCCCGGCAAATTGCGAGATGTCCACTGGTACCAGCAGGTGTTCCAATCGCTGACCATTCCTCCCATCAGTTTCCTGTCTCGAGGAATATTCCCTCGATCACTTTAGTTTAGATATTGTACCGGAAGTCTGTTCCCCACACGATGGAGAGGGACTCCAAAGTATAGTACTGGCTGTCCATCGGTAGAATATAATTACAACCTGTTGTCGTATTTTTGCCCCGTGGAGGAAACATTCCAAACTCTCTTATAAATTCCTGTGACATTTCGAAGCACTGAGGTTTCTACTTCTCTGGAAGCTGTTATTGTAAGCAGGGTGAACGCTTCGTAATACTTTATATAAAATCAATAGCCACGCAACTCGGCCACAAAGAACTATTTATACTAAGTTCCGTACAGATGCGATGAAGCAATCTCGGATGCGACAGTGGCAAATATAGGAATCAATCATTGATATGGTAGCATATATAGACAGACCAGACTTAAAAAAGCAAGAGATCATTTAATTGACCTGTAGGTTTTTTTTTTAGAATACCCTAGTTTTGCTTGAAAAGAGGCTGGGTGAAGAAAACCCTGTCATGAATTTTCGTTATGAAAATCTTGTAGATAAGAGCATCAGATCCTCAATGCAGTTCTGGATTCTGATTGACCATCAATTGGCATGACAACATTATTAAATGCAAAAGTAATAATCAAAGTCAGAAAACCAACCTTTACTACCCAAGTCGAAAGACGGCGCCCATCGACCACGCAACGTTCAATTTCTTCCTGGTCATTCTTAAAATTTGTTTAGATGTCCTGTTTTAGATAGTCGTGATCGTATGCAGCTGATTCCACGCATTCGTCTCCTCTTTCAGATGTTTACATTCATATTGATGTCGAGACCGCTCAGACGGGTGCATCGCGATTTGGACAACTTTATGACTCTTGGAGGTATCCTTACCAGCACCTTTACTTTTTCTTATGTTGATGTGTTTGCACTTTGCACCAATATTGGTAACGGTGTCGACCATTTTTGTGCTATTTCTTTTGAATAGGTGACTATTGCTTCTACCCAACATGCCCTCATTACCCCACCTTTGTTTAAACCATTAAAGTAGAATGTGCAAGGGTCAACTATTCAATGTCAAAGATACATTTCAAAACAAAATGGAGGTGTAAAGTTACCAGTACGTAACAAAGGCAATATATCTGGATTGAGCAGTGACACCAAAGAGTTCAGCACTCTGAGCTGTCTGTTTTATTTATTTCCTTCGTCGTATCCGAGGTATTAGACAACAGGGTTTGATTTACTCGTCTAAGGTACACGTCCCTCTTTTCATCTATTTGCCGCGCGGCAACAGATACAACAAGACAGAAGGCCTTACACCGGGCGGCGACGACATGCAAGACTTCACACACATCTGCGTAGCCGGCGACTCCATCAACAGCCCAAACATCTCGCCGTACAAGGAGGCCCGCACCCACGCGATGATGACCTTCTCCGAAGGTTACCGGGGCGTGGATCTTACCGGGCCGTGGGAGGTACCCAGACTGCTCATCGAACCCAGGATCTACGTCCTGCAGAATAAACTCTGGCAGAAGAAGACAGTTTGACCGAAGTGAAGGGTTGTCCGGCGTGATCGGTAGACTCGACGATGACGTTGGAGGTACAAGGATATTTACTCAATTTTGTCATGAAGTGTGCAAAACAACCTGCACAATGTCGCCTTCTTTATTTTGGGTGGATTTTTGGAGGCAGACGCTGAAGGCTCGGAGACATCAGTGGTCAAGTCTTGGTGTTTGTGCATGTTGTGGTGTGTGTGACACTTGAGCCTGTAATCACAATACTTCAAGTATAGCATGTTGGACCGAGATCAAACTTGGTATAATACATTGGTCATCATGGTCAGTAGAGGAACCCTTTTGTTTAATCGTGCAGATAGCATGCACATTAATGAGTAGGTGAGGCTTTAGGTAAAATTCCTAAATTGTAAAGCATCTCCACAGCTGTAGGTCTGAATTTCTTCAAACTTAGTATCAGGTGCCGAGGCCATGCGATTAATTTGAATCATTATTCGTGGTGGGGAGGAGCAGAATTAGCTTGTAAACATCTCAAGAAGGACACAACAGATGGACTTATGGGGTACATGCCAGGGATCTTGCCCCGGCTCCAACGTCCTGTTGTGTTTTGGGGACGGTTTCTGTACAGCGTTGTTGCTAATAGTAACGAGTTTGGTTTGTATTGTGGTTAGGCGGGGGGGGGAAGGTGGTTGTGGGAATGAAGTTTATATGTACTACGATTTGTGGAGGCGGTGAAGTGTGAATTCGCATTGAATGGTACTACCTATATACATGGTGATGTTAAATCTCGTAGCAAGTAACTATTGAAACACACCAAGAACATCATATCGACTGCTAAAATATTAAGATGCAAATAAAGCCTGAGATTGTGAACACTACTTTTAAGAAGCTCCCAAATACTACTTATAAGAAGCTCCCAAATATACTTACTGTGCTCTATGATTCAATGCACAGCAAAACAGTAAGCTTTGGTAGAAGTCATGCAGGTGACTATTATATCAAT
>JAODAG010031149.1:0-17579 GCA_027574785.1 Orphnurgus asper | reverse complement strand
TATTTGTTGATTTGCGTTATTTATTTATTGATTTGTGTTACTTATTTATTGATTTGTATATGTGTGTGTGTGTGTGTGTGTCTACACTGCATGATAGATGATAGGTAACTGATGTAAGGCAACAACACTTATGTACGTGTTTATGAAATTATAGGTTTTGCTTCAAAGCTTCAGATAAGGTTATAAAAGTTAAGTACGTTTTGCTCATTAAACTGTCTGTAAATAGTAACTGCCTGAGATATTGTAGTGCTGCCAAGAGGTTAACTTCTGTTCTTTGTGAAATCTTGGTATCAGGGCGACCTTTGAAAATTAAAAAAATTATAAAAAAAATAATAAGATTTATTTACGGATTCGTATTGTTTAAATTCTTTTAAAGAAATAATCAAAATTGTTACGGTTACTACTAAATTATAGACGAAATGTTTGGCAAAACTTAGTAGTCAGAAGGTTGATCATACAACAAATAGCAGGAACATTACATATTAGGTAGCACATCAAATTTGACATTGATAAATGTAAGGAACGATATTATTTTCTCTTCGATTGTGTCTTATTAACACAGGCACGTTGAAAAAAGTCGTATATGGTTTTCACCCTCAATTTTTTCTCCAGTTTAACAATTATGTGCCAGGCCAATGACTGCAGCATATATCATATACAGTCTAATCAAATAATATTTTACTTTTATAATATTTTAATTTAACAAATCCGCAATGTTTCCTTCAATTATGCTGGAAAAGCATACGAATATTAAAAAGTGCTCTATTTAGATGAACATCTTGAATATTGTTTGTTCAAAATCTCGAGAAAAAAATTAATTGCTGTATTAACTGAATTAAGTAAATTGTTCTCAGAGATGAGTAATACCTTTGTGAGTAGATATAAATCAACTGTCTGATGAGTACAATTGGTTGAAGGACAATTTCTGAATGGGAGAGAAATTGAATGCTCTGAGCTCCTCGACTGTTAACTTGTAACGTATTTTATTAATATCGATGTGTAACGCAATTAATATTTGAGCATATCTGATAGATCGTTGCCACAACGTTACTCAATGATTATATAAGTTAGTCGAAACACGAAAATGAATGGTGTTTACGTTAAGCCTAATTAACAATATGTTAACCAAACCCTCACATTGAGAAAGACATTCATCATACTACAAATGAAACACTTTATTAAATGAACTTATTATGTACGTAGCTTAGAAACTACTGTTTTTACTTTCAACATAGGAAAATAGAAGTTTATGAGTGTACTACAGCTCAATAAATATATCGAGAATCAAACGCCAGGGTTGATTGAGAATAAATGGATATTATTACTCACCTCTGCATCATAATCTTCATCGGTGATCGGAACATTGACTGCTTTGCGCTGTTAAAGTAGAAAAAGAACAATAATTAGCTTGGTTTATTAATCATTAATTAGTGTCATTGACACGCTTCTGAAAGAACACGTCTATTGAGTAGGAATAACATGGCGAGTTATTTCACCCATGCCGAAAGCCTCTCCTGCTAATATGTTATTTAAGCATTAAGCGTATTATATGCCTCTGTGTTGTAACACATGTTAAATTCGAATGGCTTTTGGACGCCACTTGTGTTAAAACAGAAATAAAGGGAGCTACAGTAGGGGATTTGTTGAACGTGACAACTCTAAGGAACTGAAAATGTACAGAGTGACTTAATGTTTGTCTTTCTAGAAATATGGAGAATGGAGAAGTATGGAGATATTTGGAGAAGTATGGAGAAATATGGGGAAACCCGGAGATCGCGGTGATGATGTTGCTACATACTTCATCGGTCTGAGGATTGTTTTATAGCGTTCTCGCTGTATTTACACAGAGTCAATTGTTAGTCGTTTGAGGAAAGAGCCATCAATCAAACTTTTAATACAAGGTGACATCCGTAAGCACAAATTTTTAACATGTGTTAGAATGTTATAACATACGGGCATATATATGCAATATTACATAATAGTACAAGTGCTTTATAATGCAGTGAATCATTTTGGCAAGGGTGGATATTTTATGAAACTGTTTGTTACTGAAGATGAATGGTCAGAGTCACAGAGTCACAACTATTTCATATTTGTAAGAAATATTAAATTATTTTCCGTATTGTGCTATCAATAACGAATGCAAAGATTTGCATGGTTGCGTATATTACTTTAATTGTTAGCATTAAAGATTAAAATAACTATCGGTCAGCTCTGTTTGAAGACACATGTTCATTTAAGCAGGGCGATGTTTCTAACACTTCAATGATTTCAGCCATGACTGGTAGAAAACACATGTTTCATTTTACTTCGGTAGGCAGTTATCAATAACAATTGATTTCGTTTAATATTATTTATAGAGCCATGTAATTCATATCCATAGACCAAGCTTACTAACCATCCAAGTTCGTGACGTCATGTTGAACCGGTACCAAATTACCGTTGGCCACCAAGAAACTGCAAAAACAGATAAAATATAAATCATATTTTAAGGTACAAACGATGGCGCAATGCGAAATACAAACAGGGTTATTAAATGTTACTTTTCCAAATGTTACAAAGTATGCAGCTATACTCCAAATATGTCTAGATAACCAATGAGCCACTGGTTACATATTGTGTGCATGGAATAATATATAGGTCTTAATAGCCAGATCGAAATAGGTTCTGGGATTTGGAGTAGATCAGTTTGGTACGATTGCAATCATGGTGTAACGTCGTCGTGTACACGGTGTGCACACTTACGTAATCACGCAATTTTGCATCTTCATACTTATGCAGTGTAGACAGTTCAAATAGTTATATATATATATATATATACAAGTAAAGAATTAGAAGCCATCATACAATTTCTATACCCACAGTACGTGTTAATCTCAACCAATCATTGTCCTAGGAAGCGTCAAGTTGTCTCAAGTAGATCATGCACACATATTCCTACGTTGTAAAATGAACGTACCTTCCACGCCTTTCTCCTTGATTTTTGAAAGATTAGACCCTTGTTGAAATGAACGGGGAAGCAAACAGCACGTAAACCTTGAAATGAAAACAATGAAAACATCATAGCAGAGTCTGGTGTCACACTGTCATCTCCATGCTGTCATGATATGAAATATTACTAATGATTATGTTGAAAATATTAAAACAATTATGGTGAACAGCAAACATAGCGGAGACTCTCTACCCTCATGCCATGATGTCATCATCACATTTATCATTGGGAATGGCAAAGGGGTCTTTCTACCCTCACATTGCTTGATTCTTGGGGGTAATAAAAATCCTGAAGGAATTTGGAATGGAATATGATCACCCAAAGATGCAGAAGGAATTGGGAGGGGAGTATGATAACCCAGAAGCTGACCCAATGCATACATATCTCAACCCCTGATTGTTACAGGCAGCATGTGGCACGGTAATTACTTGTGGTCAGGCAGTGCCAGAATTGTTATTATATTTTCCCTCTAGATCAAATTAGCTAGCAGTTATTGGCAATATGATAGCTTATTGCGTAAGGTTATATTTACAGATCAATTAACTGTTAACAGTTATATGATTGGAAGTTGGACAGAAAGTTGTTCATAGAGTCATGTGATATGAAATATGACCCTTACAGAGGATTAGAGTCAAAATAGTAAAATAATAGCCGAAACTGGTGCCATACTCCCATACGATGCAAGATTAATTTGTTTTATATTATACTTTGAACACCATTGTTTGTAAAAGTACGCAATACAGGCTATATGGAAAACACACCCCGTGGTTAAAAACATCTAAACGTTACAGCATATAAATATTCCAGGCAAATTAATATAATTAAGCCTACACTAGCTTACCATCCGGTACCGATTATATGCATATATTCACTATTTAACCAACTAGTAGTCTTCAATTTGCAATATTCGTATTTTATCGAATATGTTGTGAAATGACTGAGCACTCGATCCTCGATTGGCATAATGGTCTACATATTACTTTAATACGACACGAGTTATTCACCTATTGTCATAAGACCCGGTGTGTTAGTACGTTGTGTGACACTGAATAGTACTTACACGAGTTTCTTAAGCTGTTCACAGCTCCCAACGTAAAGGAAGAATCCTTCCATGTCCATTTCAGTCAGATGTACTCCGCAAAGCTCAATCCAAAGTTGCTGCAGAGTTCTTAGTGGGGGCAAATGGATTTGCGAAAACAGTACGATGTCAGAGGTCGCTGCGTCTACTGAGTTGAAACTCTCATAAAGCAGTATACTGGCTATTGGCACCTATCATTAGAGGAGAGAGATCACGACACTATTACGAGCAAGTCAGTGAAAATATATATTACACTTGAGCACGATGTCAGAGGTCACCTCGTCTACTGACAGAGTTGAAACTCTCGTAGAACAGCATGCCCTTTATTTGCACATATCATCAGTAGAGAAACCACAACGACAGTATTACGAGCAAGTCATGTTACACTTGAGCACGATGTCACATGTCACCACATCTACTGAGTTGAATCTCTGGAAGAACAGTATTTTATTGAGACCTAACATTAGCAGAGAAAATACAACGATTATAGTACAAACAAGTTATTGGCACAAATATGTTACACTTGGAATGAGCATTCAGCACGCGTAGCCCAGGTATCAAGTATTACTGACATTTATAACTAATACTTGGCGTTGTACTAGGTGCAATATACATTGAACGATTCTTGTGAACGCAGCACATCTTAGTGGTCAATCATAAATGGGTTGTGCCTCGGAACATAATACACAACATAACAAACACCCCGTTATATGTATCCCATTTGATATCTTCCATAGCCTCCATCACTCCTCACATATCTAATATTATAATAATATTTCTATTTAATGTAATTCTCAAGGATAAACAGACCATAGTTAAAGTTATTGATCAAACCAAAGGTAAATTTCTGCATGGCTCAATCTAGAAACGTACATTGCAGTGTACACTATGGATTTATTACGTGATTGTAGACATATCAACATCTTAAACAGCTTCCTACCTGTTTCTTGGCTGCAATCCTCATTAGTTGGATGATGGATCTTTGTCCGAAATTTGAATCCCTCTCGTGAATTTGAATCTCGTCGGAACACAGGTCCTTAATCGTTGACAGTATGTCGTCGACACTCCCTCTTTGCTCTAAAGAGCAGAGAATTGCAAATGCTTCTCCGTCGTCGGTTCCCATCAGGTATTTGTGGATATCTTCAGCTGCCTCAGAGTTCATTCCACAAGCAAAGCGATACAGATATTGGAGTTCAGAAGGTTTAAAACCTTCAAGAATATCAATAATGTTATCCATTTTCGACCTTTCAGGTAAACCTGCAAGCTCCGCCAGTGATTTTACTAAGTAATGAGCCGCAAACCATTCTGTCAATACTTTGTGGTAAAATCCTATTGTTTTCTCTCTCTTTAACTCCTCGGAAGTTAGATCAAACTGTGAGCTATCATCCTCTTGGATTATTCCAGTTTGTAAGTATCGTTCGACAAAGTCGTGGTCTAATTGAAGAAGCATTTCGTTCTTATCCCACTCACAAGTTTCCTCGCGTTCCAGTTTTTGGTAAGCCATCTTACTAAGCTCGATGTGTGATATATTCATATTCTTTGGTTGCTCTCCTAAACCCAATCTTTGTCTGAAGTTGTAAAGTATATACCGTATTATTTCATGAAAGAAATGTGTAAGGGAGCTAACACTTCCAACCTTGTTGTTATCATTAATGAACTGGGTGAACATGACAAAGAGACCAGGCACCTTACATAGATCCTCTAATATAGGATCATCCATAATCACCCCTTTGATCCTCTCTACATGATTACTGTCAGCCTGACAATATTTCGAAATGTATTGTTCTTGCGCCTTAATATCGAACCCGCTCAATTTTAGACGTTTAGTGTCTTGTGGAAGTTTCAATGTCAGGTTCTTGGTCAATATAACAACATCAACGTGACTAAATATTTCACCTTTAATGATACGGCTGATTTCGGTGCCTTCTTTGATATCCGCGTTCGGTGTATCTAACAGTAACATGACTGACTTGGAGCTTTGTATAATATCTTGCACGTCGATTACGCTGATGCTAGGCTCGTTTGAGAAGTACACCTCCTTCACTGCAGCAACGAACGACCTCATACTACTCAGTTCTCTCAATCGTAACATAATGAGAATCTCTACCTCACAAAGTGAGGAATCCCGAACGCCATTACACCAGTCAAAGGCGAATTGAAGTCTCAGAATTGACTTGCCATATCCGGAATCTCCTTCAATAATACGCGTCCTAGATCTAACACGATCGCTTACGACCTTTTTGTAAGATTTCAATCGTTCCCATAATGTACCTCTCCCAGTAGGTTTCATTGTACTCTTGTACTTGATACCAGGCTCTACAAAGAACGACTCCACACCACGCTCATTTTGAACCAAGGGAACCGGTCGTACCTCGTTGTATTGGGATTGGTAACGTGACTTCAGTATCTCTATGAATCTAGTCTTCTTAACTGAAACAATAAATGAGATGTATAGTAATTGATTAATATCGAGAGAGAACAGGAAATAACAATGTAATAATGATAATATATGGTCCGAAAACATAACTCGAGGGAAGGGAAGTGTTTCGAGGTATGCATCGCATGTAATTTGCAACTTCGTGTATCACTTCTTAAAAAAAAGATGTATAGCAGTCGTAATCATATTCATTTCATGCATATGGGTGACGTGTAATAGGCTGTGAATTTATCTTTATGAGTCCTTGTAACGAATATTTGGGTGAAATTGTACGTCATAGTTTTGATGGTTAATCTAGAGTAGAGAGACATGTCCAATTCATAAAAATTCAGTATGGGCGTGTTTAAAACACGAATGTTATCTACACACGAGACAAGTGTCAGGGTAGGAGCCAACATCAAAAACAATTACGGTCTGTTGTATTTCTCCAGTATATTGTTATGGATGTATTAGCACTTTCAAACATTCTTCAAATATCCTTCAAATACTAAACTAAATAACATGAATGACATATATTGAACACAGTATCAATACATGGGTAACGTTAATATAAACTGATTCAATTCCCAGCCCGAATCCTAATTCATTCTGATTATAAATATTTAAATTTCATTTGGCGAGTTCAGTGCCACGTAATATGTAACACCTGACGCATGGCTCTACTCATGGGACTAGGAATCGCCGTTACGTACTGCTCTATGTGATGCCATGTGATGTAATTTACATAAAAGTATTTAGAAGTTATGTCAAGTTTCTTTGCGACAAAAGTTTGTAATTATAATATCAGAGTCCCATACCTATTCGCTATTCTACAAGATCATTTAATGAAATCTAACGTTGTCACAAATACGGTTGTATTTCTGCACCCATATAAATGAAGTTCGTATTGATGCTAGGTTTAACATTGCACGTTGTAGACACTCGCGGTGACTGCGGTAATCCTGACGGGGTGCATAAAACATATTTGCTGTTTAACCAAATTCTAAACAAATGTAAAAGTCTTTTAACTTATACGTCTATATTGTCTTAGTACTGTTTCCTAGTAATAACTTATTGTATATGACGAACAGCTCTTACCTCTCGCATCGATGTACGCCATGTTGGTTTCTTTCACTGTGTAGAGTATAGGTTATCCGACTACGTGCACACTCCCAAAACGTATATATAAGTTATACAGCGATAAAAAGGTTATTGGACTTTGGTTTTATTAGGTCGCTCTTCAAACAGTGATTGCGATTCAGATCAGATTATGACGTATAACATAAACAGTAATAGATAAGCATAAGTGTTATCATAACAAAAAATACTTGAACATCGGACTGATACTCCCATCATTAACATATAAAGTAGCGTCAGCGTTATCACCATATAATACACACACAGTTGATATGTTGAAGTAATAAAGCCAGGGTTGTAAATGGAGATCTGGCACTCATTGTGATCTGTCACGTGAGGCGAAAGTATGCTGTATACCCGCCACATTTAAATTAAGAACACGATTGACTGCCGACGGGATGTGTATGGTATTTCTAGAAGCTTATTCTACCACCCCATAAACACCCCGTAAACAACCCGTAAACAACCCGTAAATATCTCACGAATGCATAACTAGTCGCATATTGTTTATAGCGTGGCTTCACGTTGACGAACGAGTGGGAGATGGCGGACGCAGATGAGACACATGCTGTACTTTCAAGGAACCCTGCGAACTCAAAAGTTACACATTATATAAGCATGTGTAATCTACTTAACAGTATCAAACAGAAAGGTAATGTCTCATTTTAATAATTGTACAACGTAAAATTTACCATTTTGTGCAAATTGATAATAATAATTGAAACAAAAGTAACATTACAATGATGGCCATTACTCATCTATATATTGCTTGATAGTTTTATAAGTGGCGTGGTATTCGTCCTCCATAGCCAGGCCAGGTAATAGACACACACCAATGTGTAATGTAGGCCTATACTAGTTTTCTCCTAACCATGAGTTTCGGATAATACAGACGGTGTTTAACCAACGCTGTTCAACTGTACATTCCTTAGAATTATGGTGATATAGCAGATGTGCCTACTAGTTTCCTCATAACCATGAGTTTCGGGTAATACCGACGGTGTTTAACCAACGCTGTTCAACTGTACATTCCTTAGAATTATGGTGATAACTATAAAGGAGAATACTATTAATATTATCACTAAATGATACACATACACGTGGAGTTAAGATGTAATATTATCACCAAATGATACACATACACGTGGAGTTAAGATGTTGAAGGCAGAACGTCATGGTTCTAAATGAAGATCTCACACTTACTGCGATTTATATCACGAAGCGGAAACATTCTATATGCCTTCAACATTTCAATTATGACATTGTCTTTAAGCTTCAGTTTTCTAGCAGATTTAGGCTAGTCACATTTCACAACTACCTTGACTGCCGGTGGGATTTGTATTGCCCCTCTAGATCGTCATTTTACTACCCTATAGATACCCGTTACATACCCCATAAACACCAGATAAAGACCAGAATAAATATAATTTAAATTCACAAATAGTCGTAAAATATGTTTATAGCGTGGCTTCGAGTGAGCTATAAAGCGCAATATAGCGGACGCATACAAGACGTACGCTGTATTTAAATTTATTTTAAACCCCACACAAGACAAGTACAAAAACAAATTGAACACAAATGCAATGAACCATCCAAACATTACACCGTTACGTAAGTATGTGTGATGAAAAGTACATATATCATCAAATCAATATTAAATATAACACGAATACCATTAACATTTATTAATGTATTTAGCAATTGTTCTCCCGACTGATGTACAATTTACTGTTGTGCCATGAACAATAATTGTTGGGTTGAATCTAAAGTAAATTAATCTAAATTTTGCTCGATACTTGGTGGCGTGGTATTCGTATTCTACGTACCTGGATAATTGGGATCATCCCCTCGTGGTACTGTAATTTCCTGACGTTATCGTGAACTTCAGAATGCCTTCAGAAGGAGTATATAAGATCAAGAATTTTTTTCTTAAGAAGGAACCCTGATTAGTAATGATATTTAGCTCGAAAGTGTAGGCCTACTCGTTTTCAGAAGATTCAGGTAATGCGTTTACAATCACCTAGGCAACGGAGTGATTGTTGACATCGAGGTCAATAATTATGCATAGCTTAAGACCAGGACCCAATGCCCGGGACTCTATGTCAGCGCGAATGTAGAGGGGAGGATTGGAACAAAAGTAGAAAGGGATTGTCAAATAATAATTTTGGTACCATGAATGTACGAAACAATGACATCTTCTTTTTTATTGAAACAGGCATCCGATAAAATTGTCTGAATCCTCAATAGACATAATATCGTTGTGAAGTGTCAACTCACTGGTGCAACGGACGGATGGATGAGGACAAAATGTTGACGTGCGCGCGCAATCCCAGGACAACATGTTTAGCTAAGCAGTCGTTCATTCACGCTTGGCCTTATTTGTATTCTTTCCAACTAAGTCACATTATTGTTACATAATCGCATCCTTGTGCGTGGTTGATTGACACCTTTTGTAGCCTCCCATAGAGCAGGCTTTTGATGTGAAGTCAAACTCACGAAGTAATTCAGATTTCTGGAATCCCCCAAACAATCACTGTCCATGACATATTGATGACGATTTGGAAATTAACGCAAGGACGTCTCCATATATTTGTGATAACGTCCAGATATGGTGTTTAAAATGGTGAAACTGTAACTATTTTTGAGACTTTTGAATTCATTTACAGTTTGAGGTGGAAAACAGTATCAAGAAAGCCCTCTTGTTGTATATATATAATTGACTAAGCAAACGACAGTGCGTCTGTTCGAATGAATTTTAGGAGCATTTCGTACCAACATTATACTTCTAAACACACTCGTGGAGAAATTCAAATATGAATTGCACTTATGTATGTATGTAGCCAACGTTGTGTCCACTCCATTACTTGAATTGTTGCACAATTACAATAATCCAATGACTGATTATAGGGTTATTACGTTGTTATGTGTTGCGAAACATAATCATGTGGGCTATGGAAGGAATTTCATTGATTATGCGTAATTACAGAGGCAATGCTAATCAGTGATTTGCAATCGGATGAGACGCGCACCGACGATTACAACCGACGTCATTAAATCGGAGGGATGTTTCGATAGCGTCAGCAGGACAGTGTCGAATGACTTATCGATACGGTTTAGCTATATTCTAGGCAGGAAGAGAATATCCATGCAGGAATGTCTTCCTGTGATATTAATTTAAAGCAAGTCAACGCCATCATATAATTCCACGATAAAACTGTGACCGTGGGTCAACTTGATAATTCACGCATTTAACATTACACATTACTACGAGGAGTGGTGTAGACGCTACATAATATGGCTTACTATAAATCATCATTATATTCGAACTGAAGTTCACTAGCTGAATATCTACTTTGCTTGGGAGTCTCGCGAAGAAATCATTCCAAGAAGTAAGCCTTCCCAGTTTCCAGTCTACGTGGCAAGTTGATGGCTGTATATTGTTCTTTGCATGAAAAGATATTGATTCAAAACAAACATTTCCTGACAAACAATCCTGTATTAAGTTATCGCGATAACAAACTCAAGCGTCACATACACACCCATACACGAGTATTATATGCCGACTGGACTGCATAGGTTCCTGAGCCTTCGGAATCCGAACCAACTATACTTTCGCATAATGTGAGACGTCATATTGTCAAAATGAGATTTAACAGAGTCACAAGTAAGTTTGGAAGCTAGACTTAGATAATTTGTTCTTAAACGATGCCAATGTCTCAATGTATTCAACTTTACATCATTACTTGGTAGCTGTATCTCTGTTACAAATATAATCATACAAGATTTTCAAGTTTCACCGTGTGGATAAACCACACCAATATTAACGAATGAGTTACCGTTACACCGGAACAGCTACACTGTCACTATTATACTGCATTTCTGACTTGATGGCCACTTCATAATTGGTTAAAGAAACATTTTTCAACATGGTACCATTATTCAATTCAACTACAATTTTCCGAGTTCCAGAGACTACACTTTATGTTCCGTCGGAAAGTATGTATGGAAGTAGGTGATTGGGACAAATGCATTTGGTATTGTGATCCACCTCATGGGAAGCATAGCTGAAGGGTCTTATATATGTGTTTGTTGAACACGACTGATTCTGGTGGAAAACCCTGTACACCTGCTTAAGTTTTGGAGTTTGGAAGTTGCTTAATTCGAGCCTTTTGAACCCTTCTTCACTCTTCCCGCACATTTTCAAATAGTTGTATTCTTTTCAGCACATTGTATCTTCTACCTCCAAGTCATTTTGGAATGGAAGATGGTTTCTTTACTCCAGGATCCAGAGGGAGGAAATGCCCAGTTTGCGGGGAAGTATCTGGAAGTAGAGGAAATGAGAAATGAGAGCTGTAATGTATTGGGTAAAGCAGAAAGCAAAACCATATCGAGGTTACAATGCACTGTGTACAATATATTACTGAGCCATGCCATGAGTGTCTTTACCAACTTTCCCACCCCTCTAATCTAATCTCCTTCCAAAAAATAGGACGTTTTCAAAGAAATGTATTCAATTGTTGTCACTTATAGTATCGTCTGTCGATCCACCCATTGCACTGGCCAGAAGAGAATATTATCACTCATTATAGTTCGAATAGAACTGGGTATGTATTAGTCTTCTGAAATACAAGTAACTATAATATAATTAAATCTTTAATATACCAAATCCCAACGTGCTTATCTCTTCCTCCATATACTTATGTGCTCCGTTTATGATTTGTGACAAGTGGATGTGACTTATCCTGCTGGATCACTAAAACTGCATGTATCCCTGTGTGCTGACCTAAAATGACTACATTTTGTAATATATCATACTAATAGTTCAACGGGTGATAACACAATGAAATATACAAAATCAGCAAAAGTGAAGTACAGGAACATTGATGTAGAAGGTTAAATAATTTCAATGATGTAAATATTGCATAATTTGGTATGAAATATGAAAATTTATCCAAATTTATACATAAAATATTGTTTACATACCAAAAATTAAGTAAAAAATACTGGAACGTCTAATTTTAGTTCAATGTTTTACTGTATGTGTAGCTTGGTGATCCTACACCCAACTGTGATAGTATTGGGGGCATACATGCCTGTAGTTATCCATGTTGTGGTAGCGGTAATGACATGGAAAAGGGCACATTGGTAGTTCACATTGTCTGCATACACATTGAGTTCTGTGGCGCTTTGTTCTTCTGGCTGAACAGACAACACAATCTGGAGTCATTTCCTTCCCACTGGTGTTTGGTTTTCATTGATGCCGATGAAATGACGTCCGGTCATGCGATTTTGGTTATCCTCAGGTAGGTTCCGCGGACCACGGACTGTCACTTGTTCATAACCGGAAAACAATTCATTGGCCAACTCCAACCTCAAGGTATCAATCCGTAACTGAGAAATTTCTGGATGAAGACTTGTATATCTGCACGGTATTGACAAAGCATAGTTCCAGCATATAGAATGGTAGCTTCTTCCACCATTTCAAAGTATTGTGTATGTGGAAGTATGTCCAGAATGCTCGATCTGCACGATCCACACCACCCATGTGGCAGGTGTACATCTCTATTGCGCAAGGCTTGGTCTGTTCTCGTTGGTTGCCCAGATTATTTATGGCCCTGATCATCTTCTGAAAAGTGCTGGCATTGATGTCAGCAAATTCACTTGCCTCTTGTCCTTCCAGCTGATGAAGGACAGTACACCATCAGCCGTACTGCCAAATTCTCCTGTGTTGTACTTAGCCGTCTTCATTCTGTCAGGAATACCACTTCGATTGAGCCTCTAAGTCCCACATGCGCCCATGCCATTATTGCTCAATTCAAGATATAAATTAGGGAGGTAAAATAGTTATCCATGTACAAATGGTGGCCCTTTCCAAATAATGGTTTACAAATGTTGTAAACTATTGGATGGGTTGCACCCCGGGGTGGATTTCCTTCACCTTTCTTTGTGTGGGTGTATAACTCCCAATTCCACACATAACCACTTGCAGAATCAGCAAAAACCCATGCCTTGAGCCCCCATTTGTGTGGTTTTTGAGGGTTGTAGTTCATGAAGCCAATCCGACCTTTGTAGGCTATTATTGATTCATCAACACTCACTTCTCGATTGGGGTAGAAGGCACTTTGCCAACGAGATATGAGATGGTCAATGAATGTCCTCATTTTGAAAGCTCTGTCCCGGTCGGGGTCATCTGCGAGTGGGGCATCGTTGTTGTTGCAACAATGCAAAAATTTAAAAATTAGCAGAAATCTGTCTATTGACATAATACTCCTAAACCCTTTCATGTCCAACATCCAATTTGTTGTCCAATAAGTTTCATAATTGCCTCGGCGATCTAGGCCAATTACAGCAAAAAATGCCTTCAGTTCACCGGTTGTTAGATTTTTTCAATTCCTTGTACGTGAATTATTTGCTAATTGATCAGCACCACCTATGCCATGCAAGTACTGTTCGTGGTAACGGTTTGTTTCTGTAACGATAAAGTGAAGCAACTTATCATCCAGAAAGTGCGTAAATATATCAGCAAATTATGAATTTTCATCGTGGAGAACGGGACTAACCTGTTCCGCGAAATCGGGAAGCCAGTCACTTCGCATTGCATTGCGTGCAAAATCCACGGATCTTGCAGGCCTAGCGTTATTCACAGGGTTCAGAATCATCCGAGTAATCAAAATGACCATCATCACTGTCACTATCAGCATAGTATTCACCAGCAGTACCCACGATATTATGTTCTGCCATTTTTTATCACGTAATTTCTTCAAACTTTCAACGCGATGTCACCAGAAAATATTAAATTGCAACCTAGCCACGTTCAGTTACAATTATGTTCTGAAGGGATGGCGCTATCTAACAACACAAACTTTGCATGTGTGGAGGGTTATGTCATTAAAATAATGGGGAATCCCCGAGAGCCTTCAATTGGGGCGATGAATCGGCCGTTCGCAAGGTACAGACATTTGTGCGTGGCGATGAATCGGCCGACCTCAGGATAAGGTTAAGAAGCTCCAGTTCTCGAAGCAGGACAGAAAACTCACAAATGGTTTAAATTAAAAATTAACATAATTCATAATTCACGTTTCATTAAACATGCAAAGTATTTACAATTCCAATGAGCAACATAAATGACAAAGTAAAATAACCAGATTAATTCCTGTTGAGCGTGTGGATTGACGACATGATAAAGATGGCGTCCTCACTTACACCCACGTCACACGTATCGCTATCCAAGATAGCGGATGCGGCTTTAATCGCGTGGGTCGCAGTACTTCATCTAGCATCTGTCGAGTTCAAAATGTCGTCTCAGCCGCGTACCAGCGTGGAACAAACATAGGGGCATACATCACTATCATATTAATGTGCCTCCACCCAAAAGTTCACCGTCGGAAAAAGTGCCAAACAATTTGTTTTGGTGAATTCTATGGTATGTTAGCATGGATGATCATATCTTTTGACGATTGGATGTTGAAGAGTATAAGTACAACAATATTGTAGCTTACTCGTAATACAATCAATAACCCATCTTTAACAAATAACTATAGCCGATATTCCAGTAGACCACACCTATTTAAATACAACTTAAATTCACATACTAATGGTACTACGGTGTAATCATTCTAAATTGGATACATTTACTATATTCTGAACACATTCAAAGCAATTATTATCCAATATACTGTAATGTATCTCATTGAATGAAATTGATGAAAGTTTTCGATCCTGAATGCAATGCAATAACATTCAACACAATGCCAATGCTGCCGAACATAATGCCATAACAACCATAAAGCCAATGAGTCTATATCACCTGTCAAAAAGGTACGGGATGTATGGTCTCTTGATTTATTTGATCACGTCCCTTCTTAACACTCAAGTTTGCAAACCAGCTCTTAGGCCAGACACTTTCTCTTCATCCAAAACATGCTCTCTGTCCTCCAGATGATGTGCATTCCCAATTTTATAAAAATACACCAGCTAACTATTTACCTTACGTATCGAACGATGTCAACCTTCTCTAATTGGTCAACTTAGTCAATACGTCACGAGACGGCACGATGACGGACATGTAATTTACGTCATGTCACTTTGGACGAATCAGGAAGAACTCCAAACACATTAGCAGACTTGCAATTTCACCTGATATATGCCGATTAGCCGAACAATATGCATAATAAGAACTTAACGTGGGAAAAGCAGGCAGAATGCATCATGCGCGGTTACTCTTACAATACGGTCGGTAAGATCAAAACAATACAGCCATTCTGATACAATTAAAGGGGAAGACTGAATAACTAGTCAGCAAATATAGAGGAAGCTAACTCAAAAGTGGAGAAAACCAAATAGCAGATAGGGACCGTTGTCAGGAACACGCCTGGATTTTTCATTCAATTTCAATGTGCAATGTTTTCATTCCTTTTTCATATTTCGTCTCATGAAGTAACATTATGACTAACTCAATTACCGTATGTAAATTAACATAAACTGTAATTTCTACGAATAATTTAAACAACAAATTAGTTCCCATCAGCCTTTACAACTTAGCATATATTACACCAGGGTTACACATCCCCTTTGAAACTTCTAGAACTGCTTATTTCGGAAGTTGTCCCACTTAGCCTTATTGTGAACAATAAAACTATACTATAGTATCCACACTTCTTGTGACATGTAGGGACACAGCGGGTCTATATTGTCAATCTTTCTCACCCCCGAACCCGCAGGGGTGACAACGCTCATGCACCGGATGGGGATCTACTCATTTTCCCCAATGTTGTCACTAGGCTTAATTCATATTTGTATTGACAAATATGGAATCAATCAAATATCATAGCAGGCTAGCAGCACCCGCTGTGCAATCCTAGCAGAATATTGTCATACGAATGCAGGATAGTGAAATGTCAACAAATTATGGACCATATTGAATATTTGAAATATAATTGGGAAATAACATATGCAACAATTAATTATCAATAAACATACCGTAATTTTGAACGAGCTATTTCTCAGTACTGTGGTCCAAACTTATTTGGCAGCAGCTGGAAGCGGGGATGATATACCGGCAAGCTGGAATGTTTGGAATGTAACGATCCTAACCATTGCCAGAAACTGTGGACGAAATTGCTAGTTGTTATTCAATAGTTTAATGGGCGCCACTTATTTTAAATGAAATAAAAATGTTGGACATGCCCATTGCCTATTAATTATCATCATTTTCGTGTGATGTACAGTACAAAGAAATGTGCTATGTACACTCATTAGAAATTACAACAGTAGAAAGTCCAACCTAATTCTGCTAGATTTCACCTCGGCTCCAAACCGTCATTGTATAATAATGATTCTAATTAACTGCATGTCTGCAAGTTTATATGTTATGCGTATCGGTACCAAGTTTGAAAAAATCGAATCTATAGTGGTGGATGTTGCGAAAACAATAACAGTTTTACCTTAAGCCCTGCCCATAAATTAATATTCATGACATGTACACCAAAAAAATATACCAAGTTTGAACTCAATCAAAAGGCAAGTGTCACACATGCATAATTTACGTACACACAAAGTTGACTACATGGGTATGGAGCCTGCACGCGGTTCCTGTCTTTGATCCTCTAAAAAAGGAAATTTTAATCAACGGAAGCGCGTGGTTAGCAGGAAAGTTATTCATAACAAGAAGGAAGTCAAACAAAACACTAAACGGTAAATGCGACAAAACATGATATACGCCTACCGTTTCCCAGCGTCTACTAAAGAAGGATACAAAAAAGTATAAGCGATACGGAGCGAAATACAATTTCCGTTACACTATTAGCTGTATGGTGGTCATTCAACTCTCCTTCGTAATAATGTGACTGTATGTAAGAAATTCATATACTGCGGCTAAACTACCAGAAGAGAAACACAATATTTCGAAAACAGTGAAGCTAATTGTATATTATATATATAATTATATATATATATAT
>JAODAG010031039.1:0-12127 GCA_027574785.1 Orphnurgus asper | reverse complement strand
TTAACTGTGACAGAAGACTTGCTTCGTCTACACTGGACATCATAGGGCAATCTAACAGGGACCCCATACCCTGGTATCAAGTTTGTCCCTGAATGGGACAATTATCCATCAGGGAGTTGTAAATACTTTTACTATAACAGTTCAGACATGTATGCTATGTCTAACTAGGCACTATTACTAGGCCAGTCTATGCGTTAAGTGTTGGTTCTGTTAATAATGCCATTAATGGCTTAATGACCGAACTTCCAGTATTCCACAAGAAAAAAATTAACCGGTTACATTTTGCCCCATCCAATGGATGTTTTTGCAACACGTTTTGCCTCGCGAATAATTTTCAACTATCATTAATGAGCTTCCTGAATTGGTCGTACTGCAGTCGTGGAGTCATTATCTTCGTTATGGATTTCACTTTTCCTTCGTTTATATAATGTCTTTCGAGACTGCGACCCTTCTTGATTTTCAACGTTCTGTCATGGCTTTTAACCGAACGACACCTCGGTTTTAAAAATTACAGCGAGGCAGGTCCCGCCGAGCGAAAAGTCTAACTGCTCGAGAAGTGCATGGTTTCCGTCTTGGCAAACTCCCAACTCCAAAATGCTGATCGTTCATGTCCAACTAATCCTTTAGGTGGTACTGCAGCCTTATGACCCTTGACCAACGGTGGCAATGACCGGCATCCTAGACCTGCATGTAGCCTCCTCGTTGTTGCGCCGCTTCATGTCGTGGGCTCACCAGGGGAACGATCGGGCCATAAACTTCTGATACGACAGATAGCCAACCGTGGTCTAACCGAAATTCTTTTGATCATCTCACATGTCTGCCACGGCACATTTACTCGGAGTGCTACGAAACTCATGGCAAGCAGCGCAGTGTCGTACTCCACGTGAACCACTCAAAACGTGTATTGTTACATGCTTGCCAGGTCGCACGAACGCCCGAGATGTCGAAAAAGGGTTAATTAATTATGAGTCACAGTAGCTCCCATTTGATGCACTGCCAATTTTTGGTTAATTCTGCTAGCGATGCCTATCAATGGTGTGTTGTCCCAGGTTCGGAAGAAAATGCAACTGGCGACCCAGTTCTTTGCTCAATTCATCTCGAAAAGCAGCACAAAGTTGTTCCTTCAACATTGGAGCAAACCTCATATAGTTCATGGCAGGAGCATACCTCATATAGTTCATGGCAGGAGCATACCTCATATAGTTCATGGCAACAGTTAGTCATTTCGATCATCAAAAAATGGGAGGTCCTGTGTCTACCCACATTGCCTCCAGAGAGCAACGAACCCTCCTATCTTCTCTCCTTCCAGCAGACCACCCTGTAGGTCCTGATTATCAAAAACAGCTCCACTATTGGCTTCATGCTAACAGAGTTCAGCTTCCCATCAATGTGGCAGTATCTGAAGTAAAAGCTTCTATGCAGTAGTACTCATATTTTTCTACTCTTTCAAATCAATGGGTGGTGGGTAGATGGGAAGCACCCATAGAGGGGGAAATAAGACAAGGTCATATGTTAACGAACTGATGACAAATTGGTTACCCCATTACTGGGTGACGCATTAGCTTACAGTTAAGTCCAGCATAAAGCTTACATTGCTCATTGTGACTAAGTTCATTATGACATGTTTTGAAATGGGGAAATTGCTCGGACTTTGTGAAACGCTGGATTTATACGTCAAATCTTTCTGATAGGTACAGTAGGGACACTGGTACTATAGCTTGTGTTTCATGTTCTTCACAACATCTCCGATAGTAATGTAGGGACTGGTAACTAAGGTTTCATTTTTCTCCATATCATGTCTGATATGGAATATAGGACTAGCAAGCTTATGTTTCATGTTCTCCACAGCATCTCGGAAAACACTTCTATTGACAGGAGTCTCGAAAGCATTAGTGCCGTTTCGTAGGCGCTGAAAAAAATGTAGTTTTCCCAAACAGCCAAGCTGAACAGTTGCAATAGGTTTTTTTTAAGGATGCTTCATGCTACCAACGCCCATCGGAAAGCCAAATTCTAAAAAAATTGTGTTGTCTGGGACCCGATTGATTTATGAAACTCACTTTCCAAGGTCTGTCTAAATTTATAAAAAAAAAAAAGTATGTTTGTGGAACCATACAGAAAGGATAAAAATAGAAATGGGGGCAAGAAATTGTAAAACACATCTCGATATGCGCGAGAGTTACCTCACACATATATACTACTGATATGGTTGGGAAAATAACAGAACTTGCAGAAAGTTGGGTATCTCGTACGATACGACTTTATTCCATCCTCAATCGAGTTGAAAATTAAATATATACGTAGATGATACATGTACATCGGAATCACTGATACGGATGGATAGGGCTGGATGTCTCTCCTTTTATTGCCGGCAATGCAATTCACAATAGCATCGCTTTAGGCCGTCATCGAGCCTATACAACACATCACGATATACATCGCTCAGAATGCGTCTGAACGGCCCTCCACAAACGATTGTCGATCCCCAGGGTTTTTTTGTTTTAAATTTCGAGGCAACGTTTCAGAGTCAATTCATTGAAATGTTTACTTTCCGAGACTTTGGCCGACACCCGACCAGGACTGCACATGCGCGACATTGCCGTCCTGCGCCTCATTTTTTTTTTTTTGAAAAGGAGAAACATCGCAGGTCTGCAAGTTTTGAACATAGGATCGTTGTCGTCAAAGATAGAGAGAAATAGAAATGACAGGACCACCCACAGTTTTTGTTACATGCCGTAGCTTTAATAAAAAAACACGAGCAGCAAATTTTTCAAACAATCAGTAAAATTAAAACATTTGGAATTCTTGGGGGGAGGGGGAAGGGTGGGTGGGTGGGGGGTTCCTATAAAATCAATCATTCCTCCTTTTATCTGTTGCTATCATGGATGGATGGATGTTGCTCGAGGTAAAAAGAAGAGACACGCAAGCCCATTTCATTCGCCACTAACCATATCTCATATCATGATAACGTTAAAATGACCCTTTTTCGAAGTGCTGTTTCACACGTTTCTTTGGCAAAACGATCGTTTTTCAAAAAGTTAAGCGACAAAATCTACAATGAACCTGCAACTAACTGCAAAATCGTTTCGTTCCCGCCTTTCATCATTGCAAAATCCGAATTGTAAGTTCCTTTCGTTTTATGTACTTCTCACCCCTCCTCCCCCCTTCACGTTTTTATTCCTCCTGCCTTTCTTGGTTTGGAGGTCTCGTATATTCATCAGCTTGCTAACACAGCCACTTCACAAAGGTGGTTTTTATCGTTTCATGGTATATGGACATGGCAGCAAAACAATACCCTGCTTCTATTCCTGGTAGCAGTACATCATTGGAGGCACAGACAGGTTTTATTATCAAAACGTGTCTGTTCCTCGAGACTCAAACAAAAATTGATGATAAATAAAAAGTAACCCAATAGAATATACATGCAGGGTTATTATACACATTGCACAGATATATTAAAATAAGTCAAAAGAATGAGATCATAAACCAGTGCCAGTTAAAAATTCCTCTAATCATCACACAAAAATTCCGGTTTTACAGGCCCAAACTGTTGAAATCACGACTCACGATTTTGGCATGCCTATCAACAACCATGAAGTTACACAGTGGCATCTTCTTTTTTACACTTTTTTTATAGAAAATTTGGGAGACCTACACATTGGACTAACTATTATAACAGCTAATATGTTGTCTATTACACATAGATTAGTGTAATACTTGGAGATTAGTATCTTAATAGTAGGATAAAAGTTATCATCGATACATTAGAGTGATGAAAACCTTCCGTTTGAATCGGCAGATATGTTTCTACGTATTCATTTTTACCAAGCTATTTTAAATAATTTGTTTTGTTCTTCCAAAGATCATTATAAAAACAGGCATGCGAAACCTTACAGTTTTTATCTTCCACTAGCTTAGATACTCAAGACTTTTAAATGAAGCAGCTATTGAAAGCATCTTTCCTTACACATAAATTATGTGAATTCACATAGCAGTTGGCCAATCAAAAGCTACCGCAATGCTATACAATATATTATTTCCCATACACTTTATCACAAAATTCAATTTATTCCGTCCGTAAAGTCAATTTGGAGAACAGCGGTTTTGGAACTAATTTATTCCCTAAGCCACTTGGGTCAAGGAATATTCTTCCTTGAAAAATGGTATTTGGTTATATCTTCATTTAACAAGTGGTTACCCTTTATAAAAGTTACTGTTAATTCCAAGACTGGCTCCCAAATGTTTTGTACTTTCTTGGAACCATAAGTTTTCAAGCCTTCAAATCCACCTATACCCCCGCCCCCCCCCATATCCTGGCTTAATTGTTTCCCCTTTTATTATTATTTTAATTCTTGGGGAAGGGTGGTTAACGAACAGAATTTTGCTGCTAAGTCCATGACCCAAAACTTTTCAGCTGACAACAGACAAATATATAAGCTTCAATCCTTCATAATTACAGAATCATCGTTATCTGTACGTAATCTAAGCTGATGCCTGGGGCTTCATGATCTCATTCTTTTGACCTTTCTCCACTTGGAAGTCAGCAACAACCAAAAAAAGCCTAAATAAACTGAGACAAATGAAACATTCTTAATCCATGTTTCGCTTGAAAGTGATATTTTTTTTTAATTTTCACGTTACGAATAAACGCGTCAACACCTTTTTCAAGGCATCCATCCCCGTTCCAATTGTAAAGTACTGTCACATTACAATGTCTCGATATTTAGTCTTTAATTGGTATGACTATATTGGAACAAGCAGCACACGCATGTTTTAAACAAGCAACTTTAAAAAACTTTATAAATCAATAGATATATATATTTTTTTCAGAAGGTACCCGAATGCAGAATAAAGTACACTGCGTTACAAAGTAATCTTTCACATGTTTGTGTTCATGTTCTCCTTATATGTATCTATCACATGTTAGGCTTTTAGGATTTCCAAACCTTTGGGGTTTCCACCAATTGTTTTTTTTTTGTAATGGGGGGGACCTTTCGTTTTGAATCACAATTAAGTTTCCACGTTGAAATCTCCGTCGAGCCCTATTTCTAACAATTACTGGTTGCCTGGCTTTCTAAATGCTAACCGGAGCCCCTCTGGGCCAGCAATTAGGGTCCGCTCACTAATTATTTCTTGGACAAGACGACGAAACAAATCGAACTACTTTCAGTGTGCATACAAGATTGGAGTTTAGAGGAATTGGAGGTTCCAGAGGAAGCTAATGGCGCAAGATGAAAATGTGATAAGTTCATCTGAACACAAAGCAGTCTTCCATTCTTTTCATTCTTGTACGGTTATTGCTGTATTGTACCTTCTTTTTTTTATGTACCGTTCTGTCCCTTTCATACTATGGCGAGATCAGTAGCTAAACTATCCTCCCGTAATCTTTTCCCCTTTCGTCGACAAAAATGTTGGGATTGATGGACTCGTGTTTTTTTTTTTAAGGGAAATGCTTAGATGTGAATGAAGCAAGCCCCTCTAACCGGTTACTAACTTCTCCCACTATTTTCCTGTGCAAAGCCAAAGCCAAAAAATTAAAAAACATCCGACAAGGTTGCCCGGGGACGTGGGCTCTCAGCGGCAAAGTTCCCCGGAACCAACCGACCAGATTTGCCCTTTTCGCACAGCGCGTGTCATTGCTATCGTCGCGTTTCGTAACATAATTACGATGCACGTGCAACACAGGACGTGCGGCTCGCCTTTCAATTTGATGGGCTCAATTTTTTCTTATTAACTTGTTTGGTTTCAAGTCGACTTGGCAGTTGTAGTGCCACGCATGCACATCAATGTTTTGGACACTGACCGAGCGTAGCAAACGCGCTAGTACCCGTGCTTATCGTCACACAGCAAGGTTGCAGCTTATGCAGAGGTTCGATATTGCCAACAGTGTTACGCGGGGCGGTTAATTATTACTCGTCAAATTGTTCGTTAGTTTGCCCACTTATTGGTGAATTTTGTCAACTTTCGGGGATTGTAATTGGCATTCCCCCCCCTCCACCCACAAAAAAAACATCGTCACGATAAACGCGTCATTAATATGACGAGCATACCGTCATCCGTCAGCAGTGCCATCACATTGCGCTGTTTTTACGGTAGGGCTAAAATGCACAACCTGTTTATTATCGGAGGTATCGTTAACGCGCGTTGTGCAAGTAGTAACAATCATTCGCGCCTGCTTCGTTCGTTCAAAGTATCATTTTCTCGGCACGCTACGATTTAGAAAAGGATTATTCGTTGTTGCGCAATTACACAAGAGCTATATGCGTTGCCGTTAGCCACATTTCACTCGCGCACATAATGCGTAAAATGGCCAAAGGTAATGGCGGTGAACCGACCATCACTAAGTTTGGGGTTAACCGTAGTAAATTTTCCGGCAAAGTCACAGCCCTTAATTAACTCGTTGAACGAAACGGTCAATCCCGAATTTTCCCCAGAGACGCATTTTTATTTTTTTTTGTCGGAGCAATGTTCGCTGTAATCCACAAAGTAATAGTGCCCCCCACTTTTTTCTTTTTTTAATGTTGTACTTTTTCTCAAAATTATTTTTTTCCTTTGATTTATAATTGCTTGTCCAGAGCATGGATTGCTGCTTGTTTTACTTACAGAGAGGTGGGAGATCAAGGGATTAACATTTGCACCAAGTAACATTACCACCTACCTGTCGACGACGATGTTCTTCGCTGCCCCGGAATCTGGCCGCCGACGGAAGAAACTAGCACGCCGATTTGGAACCAAAGGAATACTCGCGCTCCTCGTACCATTCCATAAATTCCTTTCGAAAAAGTACACCCAGACGGAGGCAGGCAGAGCACAATCTCACATACTTGGACGAGGGAGGGTACTGAAACCATGTCATCACAGGTTAAAGGGCATCCATCGCACTTGTTGGGAATTTTTGAAGTGTTCGTACACTCATACCAGAAAAGGTCCGCATCTCGACATAAAGCCAGCTGATCTTCCGGAACACTGAACATCAATCACCCGATCACAAAAACACCCCGATATGGACAACATCGCTTAAGAACGCACGAGGCCCATTATTCGCCAAAACAGCAATGTTACTACTGAACTTTGCGGGAAATTGTTTTATGTGTCGAAGTATATTGTGTCGAAGTACATCGACAGGTCAAGTTTTGGCCAATGATCGTAAATGCCGCAGCCCCACGAGCTTACAAGATTTATCGGCAGGATTTTGACCCGTTACACCAAAAAATTGGAAATGATCGGTCAGTTATCTTAATAAAACGTTTCAAGACTACTACGTAAAGTTCGTAAACTGGACCTAAGATCTTAAAAAAAAAACAAGTCGGACAAAATGCCTTGCAAAGCTCGAGACTTGAATTACCAAAGTCACTCTCTCTGGAGACCACAAAACAACGGAACTTGGAAAACAAAAGTTGCCTAGTAGCTCCCAAAGTCACCCAGGGGACAAAAATGGGACCTCTTTTTATTTAACAATGTATCTAAACAGCTTCACACATACAGTACATGTGTTGCAGTGATCATCAACGAAACCTTCCGAGGAATACCGAAGATTAAGCAAATGGTGGAAAATTACCATCATCATCATCTCGCCGAAGAGACCGGCGTATACCGGACGAGATATCAACCAACTTGTATCGAGCCCAACGCATACAAATCCACACGACACCAATATTCATCGTTTCGTTTCTTAACTTTCAGGGATTGCTCTCAAAGGCCCGAGGTAGTGAAACAAACAAAAACTTCCGTCGAGAAAGACGACCATCTGAATCCGTCCGAGACCGGCGTTAACGAGAAATAGAGGACACACTGGCAAAATTGTAATTCAACAGAGCCACCAATTTCCACGACCAAAGCGCAAGGGTACCATGGCCGACGTAAACCGCGACCCGCGGTTCAGGAAAGAATGTTACGACCGGTCCATCCGTGTCGGTCGACGACGACCTCTGCTGCAGCCCCCTCGTTCGGTCCACCATCGATGTACAACCCCGGGCGAAAAAATTAAATCGCTCGAGGTTTCTTTCTTTCCTTGGTGCAAATGTTGCTAACATAAACGGAGGGTCGAAATCGGAGCATTTTCATCATTTTACGACGGGACGCGAGAAGAACTGTCGTTCGATGGACCGTGTGGAAATTTGGCAGTCCGTGACCTCATTTCGCAGGGGCGACGGATTCTTAAATTTGTGAAGCTAGTCGTGGGCGCCCCCACCCACTTCTTCATTCTGGGAGGGGGCCTTTCTCATCTTTTAATAACAAATCAAGACGGGAATAGCAAAAATGAATTCCAAACGCTATTTTTTTTTTTTTAACGCGTTCTTTTTTTTACAGACGACGAAAATGCCCCGATATCGGTTTTTGCTGACTCCCAAGCGATAGACCAGATTATTATTCCTTTTTTCTCATCGTTAACGGAAAGATTTACTCACCGCTGGTGGATGGGCCTGGAATATCCTGCTGGCTAGTCCCTGGTAGAGCCTGCTGTACGTTACTAATATTTCTGACTTGCTGCATGTTCATGACTGGCGCAGACGTTCTCGTCTTGCTGGCGGGTTGACTTCTGTTGGTTCCGTACTGCCTCCTTTGGGGTGGGTACGTTCTCTGAGTGTTCATTGGTTGCACGTGGCCCCGGCCCAATTGTCTATGGGGGCCGGGCTGCGTCCTTTGCACAAATGTCTTTTGGGAGGGTATGAAAGCTTCTGGAGGGGGTAGCAACCCTTGCGGACTCTGCATTTGGAAATCGGTGTTCGAAGGCTGGAAAGATAGCGGCGTAGGAGTCAGGGGTACTTCAGGCGGCTGCTGGGTCTCGGGATAAAAGAAATCTACAGAGAGAGAGAGAGAGAGAAAAAGGACTTGAACCCTTTACGACCACAGAAGAGGGAAGTTTACATTATCGACGTGGAAAAAAAAAAAGAAAAAAAAAAGGATGACGTATCGACGACGTAGGGATGCGGGGGAAATGTCGCACAAGCCCGTAATCTCAAGCGGGGCCGGGGGCCGTCGTACCATTTTGCGATGGGCCCTGGACGGCGCTACATTAATACAATACAAATTGTACGAGGCCACGACCCCCCATCGACCGACGTGCTCTTTCAGCGCAGAACCCTCGGACTAGAGCGTCAATGGTGCTGAATCTCAATTGTCAGTGTACATAACAATAGTCGAGGAAAGTCGAGGAAACTTCCAACAAAGACAATCAGAAATGCAGCATTTCAGTGGTATTCCTTGCGACATTCATAATGAATGTGTGATCCCTTGAATAGCTAGAGTCATTTGTACATGATACTGACCACCCTCTGAGAGTTTGAGGTGGTTTACGATTTACCTCTGGTGACCTTTGACCTCATGAATAGTTTTATACTTGACAACTCCAACCATTTGTTAATTGTCTTAATTATCTTAAGCATTTTCATGATTTTACCTCCAATGACCTTAGACCTCAAAATCAAATAAAAGCTTTGTGCACAGTGAGTATGACCAATTTATCGTGGTTTATGCAATTTCCATGGGCCTTGGACGATTCTAGCCAACTATGACAAACTTTTAGGCTGTAAACTAGTACTCCTAAGTAACAAGTCGGGGAAATGTGCGATCATAAATCGCACGTTCCCGCGTGTCCACTTCTGTCAACTTCTGCATTTCTCTAACGCATTCGATATTTTTTTGGGCGATTTCCGAATATTATTACAACCGACTCTGCAGCCGATATCTTCGGCTCCTTTAACGGATCGTGACATTCGTCGGCTGCAATAATGGTTTTTGCAAAATGCCAAATTGAGCCGCCTCCTCTTCCCGGCCGTCCGTGTTTCCTTTTCCTTAGGTCGATCTGACCTACTAGCCCCGATAGTTCAGTATTACTTGTCGGTCGGCGTTGGAAGTCGTCAGAAACGCACAAGCGTGGAAGGGTGGGCCGACGACGCACATCATTTTTGCTTGGGAGGGGGGGGGGCATCTGGATGTTAGTTTCTAAACTGTAATGTGGAATCCAGGTAGAACTTTTGCGTGGCGACCTGAATAGATTCTAATAGCAAGTGTCCTGGCCAAATATGAGCATAACGCTCTTTATTCGATGTCCACTGATGGGTCTATCGTTAGTTTATATACACCCCCAGCCACCACCAGTTTTGTTGCGTGAAGGTGATTTATGGCAATCGGCGGTAATTAAAACTAAATTATTCCATCATTTTTTACCACCTTCGTTACGGTTAAACCGGAATGTTGTTATACAGCTGCTTTGGGCCCATGACCTGAACTGACCTTGGGTGACACTGCTGGTGGTCTCCGGTAGGCCTAGTCCTTCGTCCGCGGTCGTGGTCTGGATGCTGTAAATGTTCTCTTGAGGCAGCTGAGGGGGCAGCCGGGGAGGCATGGCCTGCGAGTTGGTCGGGACGGGATCCGGTCCAGGAGTCGAAGGAGCTTCCGATTTCATTTCCGTAGGCTCCAATTCTGGAAGAAAATACGCCCGTCCGGGGTCGAAGAATTCAGGTTTTCCCCATCCCTCGACGGCAAGATACTACACCCATAATTACACCCATAATGCTGGACACGGGTTTTATTCTCCATCGTACAACCATCTCCCCTCAACAACATTGCAACGACGTCGTCTAGTACATTCTGAACGAACGACCTCGCTCCATATTTTTAAGTCTGATTCGGTCTATGCTATACCCATACCATTTACCCGTTCCGACGTCCGTCATAGGCACCAGAGGTCCACCATCCCCCATCCCACCCACGCCCCAAGTACGAAGTCCCATCTTGAGCGGCCTTCAAAGAGATTGAGCAAAATTATTCTTGGCTCCTCCCCTTCATGAATATTTAAAGTTTGACCGCAACGCAGCATGCCTTGTCACTCGCACACACGAGCGCGTAACCCAACTGGCATAGCCTCCAGAAGCAGCTTCGGCAACGGAACCAGCAAAAAACAAAACGTTTGTTAGCCGCACCAGAGACGGGGGTTGTATATGGGGCGGGTACGGCCCTTTCGGTCGTCCCAACCCCGGTTTCGAGGATCCCTCGTTGTCAAAACTTTGCCGGTGTCGCATCTTTCCCATTATCGTTTGTAACTGTACAGGGTTGCTCCAGTCACCGCTGTCAACAGATGTACAGAACCCCCCACCCCCCCCGGGATAACACAGAACTAGCAAGTCGATCGAATACACTTTTTCACTTGATAAACATTACATTGTTCGTTGGTGCTGTAAATACCTTTCAGGGAGTCATGACACGCTTAGTGTACACAGTTCATGACATAAACAAACAAACATTCCAACATTCCAGATTACTGTCAAAGGGGGGAGGAGGGTTGTCATTCCGTTTGTTTGAAAATGTCTCGCTCCATTACAATGGCAGAATCAACATGCCAGACTGCAAAACCTGGCTAACTCCCCAAAACGGATGGCCCAAGCAAGGTTCTCCTGGGGGGGGGGGGGGTCGCGTCAAAATTCCCTCACCAGCCACCGAGAAAATCATTTCTTCCTCTTCGACTTTCTGCGAGTCTTCGACGTGGTCTTCGACGTGGTCTTCGGGTAGCCGAGGTTCCTCGTGGGGGGAGATATCGGTGTCCTCTTCCTCTTCTGCGTAGACCTCCTCACCGGAGGCTGCGGGCTCTGCGAGAGCCGCCTCCTCGTTCACCGCCTCCTCCTCCTCATCGTCATCGTCGGGAATCTCTACCGGTTCTTCTTTCACTTGATCGATATACTGTTCGTCTGAAATGAGGGAGGACAATAATGTTGGCAGAGGCGGGATTTTGTAATAGTTAATATATAATTAATTGTAATCATTTTCAGGGTTAAGGGGGGGGGGGGGAGGGTGTGAACAGCACAGGCCCTGATAAGCATATGCAGATATGCAAATAATTAGCTGGAAGGTGCCAGGTCCATTAGTGTGCACATCCCCCAACAATTGCGGAAGAGGCAGAGATGGAAGTAGATCGGGGCAAGGGGGCATCCTTGTGACATACACCCAAGGTGGCCACCGGAAGAGGACGGAGACCAACCAACAGGTTGAATTGACAGCACGGTAGAGGGAGGGAGGTGGCAGGTGTGGTCTCTGTGTCTGTCTGTGCGCACAGACGAGGACGGATCCATCTACCGCTGCGGGAGGCAGAGATGAATTAGGTCAGGCGATGAGCATTCTTGTAAAATACATC
>JAODAG010031038.1:0-24380 GCA_027574785.1 Orphnurgus asper | reverse complement strand
CCTTAAGGGACTTCTCCATTGCAATCATTATGTGAGGGTGCCTAGGGTTTAAGAGACTGGGTGTAGATGCAGTCCACTAAGGTGACCCCATTGGGAGTTCCTTTTCCTGTGAGGTGATAGACATGTTGCATGTGCCATGTGAATGTTGTGCTTTGAAAGATCTGGCATACCATCAGCTGTCACTACCACTTCATCTTTTGGGAGCGTGCACGTCATAGCGTTGCCTTCGAGAGTTTTCCAATTTCTCTTAGAAGAGAGGCTCCGTCCATGACACCTTGAACTTGCTCGACTTCTGATGTACCAAGTCTATTTAGGTTTGAAAAATCGAAGGTGCCATTGGTTGAAGCTATATCGACTCCCCAGTAACCTCGCTTTCTCCAGCGACAAGGCCTACTGTGTAAATGAAAGGATGTCCAGGGTTATCGACACCTGTTTGCATGCAGTCATCAAGAATGATGCCTGCATCAGTTTTAAGACTGCTCAAATTGTCATAAATTAAGCATTTGGCTAATTATATAGTTGTTATGCTGTGTTAAATCCGGAAAGCCGTCATTGCTGTTCTTCGCTGGTGTAAAGATATTGCACTCGGAAGGAAGGTGGTCAATGGATTACCTTAAGGGACTTCTCCATTGCAATCATTATGTGAGGGTGCCTAGGGTTTAAGAGACTGGGTGTAGATGCAGTCCACAAAGGTGACCCCATTTGGAGTTCCTTTTCCTGTGAGGTGATAGACATGTCGCATGTGCCATGTGAATGTTGTGCTTTGAAAGATCTGGCATATCATCAGCTGTCACTACCACTTCATCTTTTGGGAGCATGCACGTCATAGCGTTGCCGCCTTCGAGAGTTTTTCCAATTTCTCTTAGAAGAGAGACTCCGTCCATGACACCTTGAACTTGCTCGACTTCTGATGTACCAAGTATATCCAGGTTTGAAATATCGAAGGTGCCATTGGTTGAAGCTGTATCGACTCCCCAGTACCTCACTTTTGCAGGTTCGAATAGATCGGCATAAACTTGTAAAATTCTTCATCTCCAGCGACAAGGCCTGCTGTGTAAATGAAAGGATGTCCAGGGATATCCACACCTGTTTGATTCTCATATGATGTACCAAGTCTATTCAGGTTTGAAATATCCCAGTACCTCTCTTTTGCAGGCGAAGTGTCGGGCCAGTCTCGAGTCATGCCTTGTCGAAGGAGAAATGATCATCAATCAGACAATCTTGCTGTTCTGCTGTTATTCCTAAAGGAAAGTAAGAATACTGCATTTGAAAATCAGACCCAGTTGGTGTTCTCCCAACCATTCTGCTTGTTCATACAGGACAGTTGCCCATTAAAGGCATAACTTAAATTGTGCAAACCAGCAAAGAAGTGAGCTCCATTGACACCACTTCCTCCATAATGTATTATTAAGTAATGAATCTACAGTTTTAGCTACTGTGGTGGATGTCATGTGGAAGGTCTCAATCCATTTTGAGTGACTGTCAACAGTCACAAAATAATTCCATACCATACCTCGGAGAGGATAATGTTCTCCTTTCCGGTCCATCTAGGGTCGCAAGTGCTTCACATAGTATTTGTTCCACATCTCTTCTCTTGGCTCTGGAGCAATGTGGTGGCAAACTGTACCCATGGTGACACAGGCCAGTCTTGACTCAACATGATAACATGTACTGTACATGGGGGTCCACTGTAGATTGTCTCCTACCTGGAGATTGTTTGGTTTCAGCTTTTGATTGATGTTTGGCATGGGGATGGTAATGCCATGGCGGGTACTGACTACCGAAAATATCTGTGAAATTAAAAGTAAAATGTCTCTATAGTTTACAGTCTGCTACTGCTGAGATAAACTGAGAATGCCTGAATTTCCGCTCCTTATTACTGTAATTTAGCTCCATGCAGTGTTTGGTTTAGTACATGCTAACATTTCACTACAACTTTCTGGGGGTTCTGTACCTTCCTTCTAAATCATATTAATGTATTCTTCGATGCAATATTGGTTACATTACTATGCATGCCATTGATGCCAATGAAGGAGGAGGCAGTTGTTCTCTACCTCCTCTGTGGGGAACATGACAAAGAATGACCCCTCGATCCTCACATATTATGGTAGCTATGATTTTTGTGGCACAAGCTTCACCAAAGGTATCGAATTGGAAACATTTCAAATTTCTTTCCCCACATGGTACTTTTTTCTGGTCCTTGTATTGCCTTTTTTCAAGTGCATATCAGTTCCTTTTGCTTCCTTGTTACATTGTTCAAATGCAGATCAATAGAATAGAATATCTTCCTATCGCAGTGATACGAGAGATAGCTTTTTACATAAGGGTATGATACGTCTCCATTTCCAGTTGCTATGCAATTGAAAATACATTGGCTGCAACACCGTTTAACCACAAACCTATACAAATTATGGCAAATCATAAAGAAATATTTCCTAATTTAGTTTTTTCTGGTCATTGTGTTATTGAATAAATGCTCTTTGGTGCATAAAAGTACTGTATGTCGTCTGAAATTCTTCACTAACTACGTCATCGCTTTTTGAAAAGTATTTTGTGCCCCTTGATACATGTTAGCAATTAATTTGTCTACCAATGATGACCATGCATGTTATTTGAACCAAAATGTCATTAAACCCTTGACTTTATTCAGGATTTTTAATTGATATTTTGAGGGATATTGATCTTTGAAACACTTTTGAAAGTACAGTACCAAGTGTGGGTTATTTACCGGAAAAATATCATAGCATTCCTAATCGCCAGCGACTAGGCCAACGGTCATGATGAAAGGATTGTCTACACCAGTTTGAATGCATCTGGCGAAAGTCTTAAGAGCTGAAAGTTTGTTGTGGATTCCTGGCGTCAGATATTTTGCTAGGTCGTTGTTGTGTTGCATCAGATCTGGATAGTTTGAGCTAGGTCTACAAGATAAGAGAGAACACCAAGAATCTTGACTTACAATGGAATTATGGAAGTTATGTATGAGTAACACATACGGAACCACACACATGGAATTAAAATGATTCATGAATGGCTAATGGCTCAATTACAACACGATTTATATGCAAGTGATTGTGCATGATGATCAAACGATCAAAGTGGGTCAAATCGGCCACAATGTTATCGCACAATTTGTCTGCCAAATTGAGTAAGGTTGTTGCACATACAGCAGTTAGGCATAGCATGTAAATTTTGCTTTGGTTGCACACGATTTCCAGCAAGTTGTGAGAAATTGAATTTACATTCATTTAGTCGGTGTGCCGAAATCCCATACAACGTTGAAAATCCATCAAAGCGTGACTTGTTTGTGAAATTGAAATACGGCTATGAACGAATTGCAAGATGTATACCAGAATATGCAGGCGATCAGAGTCCTTGGTCACATTTGTTTGGATTACAAGTTACTGTTGCCGAAGGTATCGGAGTGTTCGTGGAGCCTTTTGTGGGGTTCAGGGGCCTGCCCTAGGAGCCCTGGTGCAGTCCATGTGAGTGGTGACCAGGTTTCCCATGAAATCCACCACCGGTACCAACATAAAATCTCAAAAGCTCAAATATTCCTGTCCTGATAATGATATAGTTACTTCAGTCTATTGGCATTGAAAATACAGCTTAAAAGATTATGTTGACTGTTTAATTATAAGGCTGTCCTTGTGCAAACTCCTGGAATAAAAATTCTGATCAATTTAATTAGTACATACAGTACAATAAAATTGGAGCCACTGAAATGTTTTCCTGGTTGCTAAACTTATTTTACATATTTTCACGAAACTCAGTTATGGTCTTGACCCATTGAGTAGTATATAATCAGAGAACATAGGACAATCATCGGGTCCTCCACCAATTGTGGTTGTAGATACTGCTACAGTATTTCCCCCTTTTGAATTTGAATCATTTTGAATCTGAAAAGAGCCTGCAATCATTTTGTGTCATTTAGCTATTGTGGCCAAAGATTGTGGAGAAGGATCTGAATATTACGCACTTACATCACTGTTTCTTCTGCTGTATCTAGGAACACCTAAGTCAAACGTGTTGTTGGTTCTGTTCATCTTATATTTGTGTGGTGGAAGCATTCTGCCTAGGTTGCAGTTTAAATTCTGGCTTCCTGCGTATCGAAAAAAGTCGTGACAAATAGAAATTATTTTGTTTACAAAAAATCGTGCACAATTTTCAGAAGCAAGTGATTGAAGCATGACATTGCTATAAAGTTGACATGCGGCAATGGAAGAATTGCAGTGCATACCATACGCAGTGAGAGCGACGGTGTCGTTTGCACGGTGTCAAATTCTGTCAATTGTCATTTCCATTCCTCATTTCGCTGTTGAGCAATAATGAAGGCCATCCGATCAAACACCAAGAACTGACATCATGCTGCTGTACTGTACGAACCAGTCTTTATAATATATGACTAATTTCTGTAGCACATAACAGCTACACATAGCTACACTTGCTCCATCAAAGAGGCCTTCGTTTGGAAATCCCAACAATTACAAAACTGCATATTTTTGAGACCCACACATACCAGGAGAACACAGAACAAATCGGTGGGTTCCTACTGTCGGATCTTCTCTTGGTGGTGTCACTACTGTCGGATCTTCTCTTGGTAGAGAGATATAAATTGGCAGACTTGTCTGTGAGTAAACGGTCAAGACTCCAAATTATGGAATAACCATGATCTCTCTCTATACTGCATGTCAACCTTCCTTTTGCTAAAAGTTCTGAATATATGCACTTACGTCACTGTTTCTTCTACTGCATCTATCACATCGACAACGCTAACTGTAATGTCTGGTGCTGTTGATCTTATACTTATTTCTTGTGTGGAAGCATTCTGCTCCGGTTGGATTCTGTTCCTCTGCGGCTGTATTTTCTGTTGGTGCAGAGTTCGTTTGTGTGGTAGTTGCTGCAGCATTCAATGTTGGTTACTTTTGGTCATACCATGTTACCCTGCTTCATTTGTTACTCGTTTGGCAATGGCGGGCGGCCTATGAAAATTAGAGGATCGAGAAATGATCACCGATTTCTTTCCTTATATCCTACCATAATAACTGTTCTAATAGCAGTGAATTAAAAGTAACATTGAGATAATTATAATTCGTTGAACATATTTTGGTTGGGCTATTTCTCGGATTTAATCTTTTGAATTGACCTGTACCCTCTAGTCGTATACCATTGAATGGGACTTCAGTTACAAGTCAGTTCAATTGTTATTGAATAAAATGCCAGCATGCATTGATTGAACAATGCATCAACTTTATCATAATCATGCAAATGACACTATTAAAACTGACTAATTTCAACCACAGTAACATCTCAATATATTGCTGTAAATTGAACGTCTATTCTTTGCTAAATCGAAATGCAATGTTTATTTCGCTAATCAGTCTCTGAGAAAAAAATGATAATGCTAGAATCACCACCCCTCGCCCACAAGCATTTAAAAATAATTGGGCAAAAACTATTAGAACAGTGATCTTACATAGGGTAATTACTACGAATGAATGACATGAACGGATCGAGACCTGAACTGCACATCAGCTATATACTGTACTGTATTAAAGTAAACAGTAAATCCTTTTATTTGTTTGTGAATTATTATATCCACATGTATGTATTAAAACAGCTAAAAGAACTTACGGTTCTGGCTCAACCAGTCTTTGCTGCATGAAAAGATATTTAATAAAATAATTACGTAACTAGCATACAATATACCTTCTACAAAAGCAATCTGTATTGTACATTTATCATTTTGCATCTATGCTGGGTTTTTTCTGCCCCTTTAAGGGTGCCCTTCTAACTGCTGCTGCTGTTTTGACCGAATTCAAAGAGAAAGTGAGGCCGGACTCACTGTGATGGCAATGTAGTATAGTTTTACCCTCTGCATATCAATAAATAATGGTATACAGATCCTGTAAATGGGGAGGTATGTTTGTACTGCATGGTATCTAGCTTCGGATTGCTTTAATTCCTTTCGGGTTGGCATCTTTAGTTTCCTCTATAAAATCAAAGGGAGTCATTACAGTGTTCTTGTAACTGGTAGAAACAAAACTTCACTTCAAAGATTTTTTGGAGAAAGGATAATATGCCATAAGTGGATCCGCTCTATCCACTGTAGGAAACAAGGCAAGATGGTTTCCTGTTATCTCTTGGGCCTCCATTAGTCCTGAATTGTCGTAGAGATGAAGTGGCTTCATGCATGGTAGATACCATATGTACACGTAGGTCGTGTTTGTCCTTCCATTTCATAGCAAAAATATTTCCCTTTTGTCACATAACAACCTTCCCTTTGGGAACATGAGATTTGAGAGCTATTGGAAGTCCTTTTCTGTCCTTCCTGACAGTACCACATGCATGAGTTTGCTTCGAGTCAAGGAACTGAAAAAGCCTGACACTGGTGTAATAGTTGTCAACAAAAACCCGAAAGCCTTTGTTGAGATAACGGTCCATAGCTAGCACCACTGCTTCTATTTTGCTGAAATCCTATACATATTCTGGCAAATAGAATGTTGTAGCTGTGTAAATAGTCATGTCTGAAACAGCCAGAGTCTGATTCTGCCAACACACATAATTTTATGCCATATTTGACTGCTTTATTTTTAATGTACTGCTGAAAAGAGAAATGCAATAATAGCTTCGTCAATTGCCACATTGACATTAGGTGTATAAAGTTCTCCACGAGACAATCATAAAATGGTCGATATTTTATACGATGAGTCATAGTTCACATTGTCTGATCCATCATTGTTTTTTTGAGGTATCCTGATTGTTGTGATGCAAAAATTTCAGTATTGTCTGAAACCTATTTCTTGACATGAATTTGTTGAAGTCTGGGGTTTCTTATAGACTATCTGTGGACCAATAATCTATTTGATGTTTTTATGAAGGGTTTATGGTAGTGGGAAAACCCCGTCGCATCTACGCGAGTTGGTACATGGTGGAATGCCAGCATTAATGCGACGCTGGGATTCACTGGGTTAAAACCTGAATGGCAGTGTGATGACATCATGTGAAAACAAAAAATATCATAAGACACTTGATATTTCAGGTGTTCTTATTCCATGGAAAGACAAGTGGACAATTTTGGCTACTAGGTTTGGCTTGGTAACAGTGTTCAACTAGCATACTTACTAGGTCCTGCCCTAGTAACTCCCAAATGACTTTTTTTTCCAAAAATTTACATACTATAGGTTTTGCCATTGGACGACCAATTTGGATGTGTGGAAAATCACAAAAGCATAAAATTGAATTGAAAAAATATTTTACTAATTTTCTTTTTTAAAAACTTTAGTTGAGCTGCTGCTGGTCAGCCCCTATAATTTAATAGCTTTGTGCATAAACAATGTTAGGCACTGAATGCTATTCGTAATGGTGTGTAATTTGAAAACAATTAATTTCACAATTAATACAAATAATGATAATATACAGTAGTTACAGTGTGGCCTAATTTCGGTTCCAGTCTGTTGTAACCTACGTCTATGTTGAGAACTCCAATAAACTTTTTTATTGACATGGTTACTGATTTCTTCGTTTGTTTTTATTTCCAGGTTCATTTTGAACCATATTTACTCCAACATGATTTCCCTTCCCCCTTACCCTTGTTTCCAACACGTACTTCCACCATGACTACTATTGCTAGGCCATGTGGGTATCCTACTGCCTAGTTCTGATTCATGAATCTGAATTGAAAATCAGATTCCTCTTTAAAGAACCGTCGTCACTATACCTCGATCAGCCATTATACATTTCATAAGTAAATATCTATCAAAACTTTATACATGTAGCATGATCGGCATCAAATATCGCGGAATTGGGTCTTCTGTTTATAACTGAAGGTTTCAAATGTTTTTGGGTGAAGGTTGCATCCTACCATTCCTACTATAACCAGCTGGTAGCATGCTGATATATACATGCTGATCTATTCTTGTCACCATAACCCCCATACCCATTACTTTTATAGGAGTTATACATCCACATTCTGTAGGACCCGATTAGTGAGTGCTTATCCAGAAACCGAACAAGTGAATCCCCTTGATAAGAGATTCCATAATCTTACACACTACACTAGTAATACTCGCAGGCCTATAATTACCAGCCAAGACACTAACAAGTCTTTAACAGAAATGGATGCACCTTATCAGCCTTGAACTGCCCAAGACAGCTTATCCTTTTTTGAACTTCACTGACTGTGAAAACGACTGAACTTAATGAGGAAAGACCTTGAATCGCAGTAATTCCAGACAAATGAGGATCCTCCTGCATAGACTAAAGCCAAAAATTTGTTAAGAATATTAGCCATACCCTGATTATCATTTACATGGGAACCCTCATCAGACTGCCTCAGTGGACCAACAGTATCTTTCACTTTTTACTTAGACCTAACATAGGATTTTCTTTGATATTAGAAGCAAGTTTCTTTTCAAAACCAAACTTAGGCTGACTTAGCAACTAACTTAACCTGCTCATTAAACCTAATGAGCATATGATCCGTATGAGAGACTTTGTAATTATGCCAAAGCCTGCGCTTCTTCCTGATCTCCTTCAGAACATCTCTTGACATCCAAGCTGTTGTACTAGACTTTTACGCTGCCTATTTCTCAGAGGAACAAAATTAGTCTTACTTACTTACTATCTCAATCAATACTACTAAGATAGGCTGTGATACATCAATATCTGCCATTGGAACAACTTCATTGAGTACTCATAGAGACTGCATGACTGCTTACCAAGGATATCAAAACTAATAACATCATGATCACTACTGCCCAATTTACCAAGACATTCCACATTAATCACCAAATCGTGGTAGTACCCCCACAACAAGCCACCTTAGCTCTTGTTGCCTTCAGACACAACAATAACTCTCTATACTTGGTTCCCTCCCACAGTTATCTTTCCCCGCCTCAATGGCTACCACCACCACCCATTCCTGATCACCCGTACCGCCTCCTCAGACCGGAGCCTAGCCCGGAGCTCCACTATAGCCTAGTTTCCAACTCTCTAATCCTCAAACACGTCTGGCATACACACCCAAACCCCTTCGTACTGGCCAGCTCCTACATCCCAGACTCTTTGAACACATCCCACAAATCACACATCGCAACAAATCCAATCCCCCTGTCACTCAGCAGAACGAGTACAAGTAGGGGACACGTCATGGCTACGAAAAACAACAACAGTATCCCTACAAACTACAGAAAATTAAATTTTAAAAAGGTCTAGCCTAGTCAAAAATATAATAACAAAATAAATAATGCTAACATTAGACTAGTGTCACTTGATGTAACGCTAGGTCTAGGCCTCAACAATTCCGGTTTGGTGATGAGAAATCACGACACAGAACATGGCGCGGAATTTGCCATGTCGTGATTTTTCCAATAACCAACACATTTGGTAAATACAGACCACGATGTTTTGGAGAATGACTTTAAGTTGCCATTTTTAACTGTAGAAAGGTGCAATTTCAACAAACATTTTCACGAGTCCTTCTTGGAGGGTCCATGGAGGAGTAACTATGAGCATGACAACACAGTAAACAAACCAAAGTAGTGTCACAAATATAATACACTGTTATGTTATTATTTTTCCAGATTGGTGACATCATACGAATCGAATGTTCTAATTGGCTTACACCATAATTTTGAGAAGTATATTTTCGAGAAAAAAACTAAAAAAATACAATTTATTTAATTTATAAGTAATAATTAAATTAAATAATTATTTTTCGACCATTTAGATATCACAATAATGGAACATTACGGTGATTTTTTAACTGCTCAGATTTTATACTACTACAGACTGATGATCTCATTCTTGTCTTAGTCTTACCCTAGGCATTGGCCGAGAAGCGAACTGCGGTGCTACTACATGGTACTCAATATTTAGGTCCGCTTTAAAAAAAGAAAGAAAAAAAAGTCCACCCAAGAAAACAAAAACGGGGGCTCTAAAATCAAACTGCGTCATTTTGGCACGCAACCACCGCGCAGAATTGAATTAAGCGTAACGTTAAACATAATGGACTGCCTAGCCTACCCAGGCATTAGTTAATTGTGCCATAACTCACTTAGCGGAGACGTTAGGCTAAGCTAGACAAACATGGCATTAATATCTCCATAATTATCATCTGTAAATTCATGTTGATTAAAAGGCTTACCCAAGAAGCATAATTGTTACCTTGACTGGATTCACCACATCCCATTTTAGTCCATGATTTTCTTCGATAAAAGCTCTCGGATCCTGAATGATCGAGCTCTTGACCGGTAATAACAAACAACATACTAAAAAGACATTATTTGTTTGTATTTTTTTGAAGAACGGGGATGCAATGGTACGCATGGAAACAGTGGACATAAGGAAATGTTTATGTGCCGTCAAATTGTTGACATCTTCCTGCAATAACTTGCTCGGGTAGTAGCACACAATATGCAAAATTATCGTATCTGCTAGGTCAATTCGTAATTTTCCCTGCAAAATGTTTCCTGTAAAATGATCATACCACTTGTCAACTTCTATTGTCCATATATTATAGGACACACTGTCACTCCAACTTGCAGAACTTGACCCGTGTGGAATTGTGCAGATACAATAAGAATATGACGACTAGCAATTCTCTTAAATGTTTCCATATTTCAATACCGTCAATATTTCTGCATATAAAGTTGAATTTTTAAGATATAATATGTCATGAAAGAGTCACGGCCGGCAATGAACTTGCCAACTAATTAATCATGGCATAGACGAGACCAGCATCATCATCATGATGTACCAACTTCACAAATCTACACATTTCTGAAATCGTTTCTCCTCATTTAGCTGGAATCTTGTGAGGTGGCATTGGCAACGGTATGTATATTTGTTAACAGAGTAAACCTTACGTGGCACTACACTCGTCCAATGATCAGTCATTACAGTCCGATCGTCATACGATTGGGGATGGATCTGTTTTCGTGCCCAGACGAATAAGTCGATCTCGGTAACTATAATTGACGACTTGTTACCGATTGCCAAGTTATATAAAAAAAAGACAAACATTTTTATATTTTAATTTTTGCGACGTGCAACGTGTGCAACTTGTCATCTAACTTTTGCAGAAAATTGATGACGCAGTGTCCACTGTTAATATAATCCCCCAAGCATCATTATGATAAAGAACATCATCTATTGGATTATGTGTCCGACTGGACACTTTCTCCTAGATTAACCAGTGAATAGAATCGATAATTGTTGTGAATTTTGTCATAATTATTACCAAAACGACACATTTCTCGGTAACCTTAAATTGACGAATTGCACACTTATTACCTTACTGCCAGTTATATAAAAAAGACAAACATTTTTAAATTGTCATTTTGGCGACGTGCAACGTGTGCAACTTGTCATCTAACTTTTCCAGAAAATTTAATCCGCAGTGTCCCCTGTTAATATAATCCCCCCAAGTATTATTATGATAAAGAACATCATCTATTGGATTATGTCCCTGGGTGTCCGGCTGGACACTTTCCCCTAGATTAACCAGTGAATTAGAATCGATAATTGTACTGAATTTTGTCATTATTATTACCAAATTACCACATTTCTGAAATGAGTCGTTTTGTCCAGTTCGTAACTCATCCATGCAATGCTCCGTCTACGCTTCCGTACAACAGTTTAGTAAAAAAAAAAGCAGAGCGGTTTCGGCTAAATGCATATAATGGTGTTGAACTAGTTTCTGTCTAGGATATTGGAAGGTTTCTGTGGACTCGACCACAAGCCGTTTAGTTCAGTTGGTATCCCAGTACTTCTAACTTGAACTTGGAGGTTATTATACAACATCCGTACAACGAATCTGTGTAATATGCTTCTCAGTGCGTAAAACATACTACTATTAATCTTCGCAATTGACAATAAATTAGTAGATTATTACAAGATACATCCTAAATGTCCGGACCGAACAGCGTGACACCGGATGTAGTGATCATGATTTCGATGAAAAGCTTCAGTTTTTAATATACTAAATATTATTATACGTTCGTACACTTGCATACAGGTTTTCAACTCCTAACCAATAGGTTCCAAATGACAGTGCTGTAGTCACCGAAACCGGTCTCGAGACCGGTCTCGGCCCACCGTCTCGGACTCGGATTGTCCGGTCTTGGTCTCGGATGCAAATGACTCGATCTTGGTCTCGGGTTCAAGGACTCGGGGTCTCGAACCGAGACCGCAAATAATATAAATTGCTATTAGTTTTATTAAGAAACAGACTCCCCATTATACAACAGTACGGTAATAACGACAATCTTTGAGACTTAAACTTCCCCAATATACAATGACTCAAAATCTCCGACAATTAACAATCCCAAATTCCACTGGTCTTGGCCATTAATGTGTTGTGCTTTTCGTAAGCATTGACACATATATACAGTCGCCCAATGATCCCCAGGTCTTAACAGACCGATCGAAATAGGATCGGTGATGGGAAGAACTCATTAGCTATAATTAGCACGGTGTCAGTGTATAGCTATAGTTTGTGGCCGTAATGTTCACAGTTATTATTGAAGGCGTCATTACCGTACTGTACAAAATGGACAATTTTGCAATAGAAATTTTTGTAATCGTCGGGGGATTATGGTGATACTGATAATACTTTGGAAGTGATCCTCGAGCACCAAAGAAATCAACCGTTGCCCCAGCAGTCAATGAACCAGTGACTGGTTACCGTACTCTTCGTTGATGTCGACCGTGAACAATCAAACGATTTGAATGATATTCATGACACTGAAACAATGGTGGACATACCGTACTCGGGGATTCTCAGGTAAGTTAAACCCACAATTATAGAACAAAGATGCATGGCATGCTAGTGTTTCCGCGAGGAAACCAAGGACAGCTCCAGGCCCATCTGATATCTCGAGCTCACCAGATGACGGCGGCCCTCACATCGATCATCGGGAAAAGTTGTGTATAGGCCCGAGGCACAATATGGTCGCCGTTTCAATCCAGTGGTAAAGTTTCGAATGGCTAGAATATTCAGTATCTGAACATAAGATATACGGTTTTGTTTGCCGTCATTTTTGCGTTGAGGGTGATAGTTCCAGTAACTGCATGCTTTCGCTACAGATATATTCGATCAATTGGAGAAAATGTACCGGCCTGATAGTAAAGAAGAATCGTCTGATGAAGCACAAAATTTCTTCAGAACATGACTCTGGCGCAGAGAAATACAGGAATTATCTGGCTGGTAATTTTTTTTCTCAAAACCACAGTGATGGATTTGTTGGACGACATGCAGCCATCGCGCATTGGTTGAGAAGAATAGGGCAAGGTGGTTGCTGATATCCTCAGGCTAACGGCGGTACAGAGCATCGGGAGGTTGGAAATGCTGTTGATGTAAGCGTAAACAGTGGAAACTTCCTTGAGATATTGGAGTTCATGAAGAGGTACTACAAACCATTACAAGAACACTTGGAATCAGGGCCGGAAAATGCCAAATAGTGACACTCATAGTATCCAAAACGCACTGTTGGGAATTTTCGCGGAGGCTAATTCGGGCAGACGGAGGTAGACCAAGCGAAGTTCTGTTCTAGCTGATGAGTCCAAGGATTGATCAAAACAAGATCAAATGGCCAGTCTTCTTCGTTACGTACCGTACTTGAAAACAGTGTACACGAATAATTCGTTGACTTCAGTACTGCAGTGGAAGCACTTGATGCCGAAAGCAGGCTCTGTACCTATATTTGGCAGGCACTCCGTCGACGACATGGGTCAGATGGATTAGCGCAATGTTAAGATGGAGTTTCCGTGATGAGCGGCACTGAGTGTAACTTTTAGCGTACAAGGAGAGGATGCGTCAGTTCGCTCAACACGTTCACTACTTTGCCCACCGATTAAATCTCGTAATAGTTGATACGGTGAAACCTGTGATACCCGTGGCCGACTTTTTCTCTGGGCTTCAAATGTTCTACAATTTAATGAGTGGTTCTGCTGTTCATCCAAACTGGCTCAACTACCTGAAAGGTAAAGGGGAGGCTTCCAGTTGAATTCAAATGTCTTTCTGACACTAGGTGGGCGAGTCAAATCAGTGTTGTAGGCTGCCGGCAATAAAGAAGTGTGTTGAGTTTCTAAATTAAACTTCCAGAGAGAAGAGTCATGGCAGCGCGATCCCTGCTCGCCACTTCACCAGTCATTCGTTTACGCCATGTTGTTACTGTATGACATCCGACATCTTCAAGTTGCAAGACCCTCACCGATGGTCTATTCCCGGGCAGCTGACTATATTGAAAGTGTAATGGCCAAAGGCCAAAGAATATTTCGAGCAGTCCGGGCAAAGGTATCCGAAAAACGCGGACCACACGCCCGTGAGCTCAAAGCCATGGATTACCGTACTATATGGGCCTGGCATAGCCTAAGCGAGATACCGTATATACATGATTGGTCTTGATATGCAGAAAGTAATACTGAATCCAATGGTGGACACCACTGATTTTAAGTGCATGATTGCGTAATCGGTTCAGTGTTCAAAATCTGCCCATCTTCAGATCCCTGTTGATCGCTGAATCCGAAGTCTGTCAAGTTCCTAGGAAGACTTCAACACATCAAGCCTTTCGCTGTACGTGATTATCAGCTCAATAACACAGGCCAAACGGATGCTACAACGCCATGAAACATCATTGGATAACACCATGGAGTTTGCAGCTTTCCTTCAGCAGTTGGAAATGGCTTTTACTGAACTATATATGCACTGTCCTCAAAATTTGCGGTCACTCATTCCAGTAGGCGACGGTACCTACCGCTGGAGTGGAAGGTATAGGTCTACGTCAGTTGAGCAAATTGAAATTGATAAAAGACCATCTCCGCACCACGATGGTGGACTCGGAGGTTGAACAATCTAACAATAAGTGTTCACATATATCACAAAATATTGACTTGGACGCGGTCTCAGTCAACCGGTTCTTGTTGAAATGCGGGCCAAACTCACGAATCACTCTGAAAATGACTTTTTATGTGTCACTAGATCATTACTGAGAAAGTTCAAGGTTTTGTCTGCGACTATAATCAAAAGTATAAGAACCGAGGCCGGGCAAAGGAGAGTTCCCACGTCGGCAAAACATGGGGCGAATTATAAAGGATACCTGGCAACCTTTCATAAAAAATTAAAAACTATTGCACCCGGTCGGGGATCATGCACCTCACTTGCACCCCCCCCACTTTCAAAAGTCTGGCGTCGCCGATCAAGTGATCAACTGACAATTCTTTATGTGCTTATGCTCTATACTCAACTCAGACCGTATTATGTCACCGTCGGTGGCAAAACGTCATCGACAAAACTGTGAAAGTCACTCGAAAATCACCGCCTGTCGCACATCATACATGGTATCATCGCTTGCAGGAGCTATGAATCCGACTGGAGGCAGGCTATATTAATATAGGGTCATGGGCGATGATAATGGATGGTACAGGGCGATGATAATGGTAGCGCTGAGAGTTAAATAGTTGCATGGCCGGGTGCCAGTGTTTGAGTTAACCTCCACCGGCTCCACCCCGGGGTCAACTGTTTGCATTCCCGACTGACGGCGTACCTGGGGATCAAAGTTCACTTTAAGGTCATTATTTGTTGACGTTCAAGTTGGCACACTCGTATCTTGCATGTCTAACGGAGTCGTGATTGAACGGCGAGCACGAGTGGTAAACACGTACTAGTACTAGTCGTAGGTATTATAAATCACTTTTAAACGATATTTGGGTGTAATGAAAAGCTAGAACTAGAAACTAGTAGTAGTACTCAACTAGTAGTAGTACTAGTAGTAAGCAGTAAGCTAACAGGTGTTCATGGACTTGGATTACTGTAGTTGGAAGTCATTACCGAGAAAGCAAGGCGGTATAATTATTCTACTTATTATTAATATTACTACTAGTACTACTACCACTAGTACCAGTTAGGCTACATGTGCTCGCAATGTTGGTTTCTAACAATAGAGTTAGGCTCGCTCTACTGCTACTATAGTGACTGTATCACTAGTACTAGTAGTAGGCCGACTATTAGTACTAGTAGTAGTAGGCCTACTTCTAGTGATATAGTCACTACTAGTAGTAGTACTCTAGTTTTAAAATTATCAAATACATCACTCAGACATTAGCCTACTCAGTTAGTGACTACTACGAAGCCGTCGAAGTTAGTAGTACTACTAGGCCTATAGTACTATTATAGACTCGTTAGTCTGGTACTCCTCCAGACTCAGATACTTACAGTTGCAGAAACTATTCCATCATTCTTTGTAAGAATATGAAATTCAGTCTGACTGAAAATGAGTCCCACTGTCCAAGTCACAACAAAATGTGACTCTGGTGCATCTTGGATTTGAATCTTAGAACTGCATATCGAATGTGTCGATGTGTAGCACTAATTCATGTATTATATGTATGTTTGGTTTGTGATGCAGAACTATAAGATGACTTCTAAGAAGGCAAAGATAGAAGAAGAGGTAGTCACCAAGTTCAGGGAGTATTTGAGATGCAAGACAGTCCACCCAAATCCTGAATATGGTAAGCTTAAGTTAAAGACATAAACAAACTGTTCTACCTAGTGTCTTCTAACCACATTCAGATATAGGACTCTTCAATTACTAGCGGTAAGACATCAGATATTGTCCCTTCAGTTGTTCAAACAAGCTAATAATAGTCTGCCTCAAGACATGGTGGTTACAAAAGCAAATTAGCTAAATTCACAAACCTTTTTTAAGTGGGCCGGCTACAGTTTGTTAATTCACTGCAGGGTTTGGCATTCCACCTCAAGTTGCTTTTCTGATAGCCTGGAGAACTTTCTTGTAAATATCTGGGAAAGGTTTCTAGAGAGATTACAATGCATCCTTTCATTTTACATGCTTTTATATGGGCTGAGTAAACAATCTGCATCCTCTCATATGCACTGCATGAGGGGTATTTAGCCCAGGCTAAAACAGTTCACACCTTTCTTCTGAGAGTTGTTTACTTTGCTGTTTAATACAAGGTAGGAGGAGCAAAGAGAGTACTGACTATTCATGACTGTACAAAGATGTATAATTGGCCTATGTCACAAGGTTATTTTCTGCCAGGCTGATGGTAATTACTTCCAGTTAAGTGAGATAAACAATATCAGTCCCCCTCCCCCCATCAAAATGTTTTTCCAAATTCAGTAATTTTTGTTTTGCGATTTTTGTTTTATTTTGGAAATTTAGCGTTATTTCTTTCTTTTCTGCGCCTTCCCGTATTCCTTTTCCGACAATTGGCTTCTGTGTTTCCATACAATAATCCCAGTGCCTTCAGCTCCCTCCCTCTCCCCAATGAAATGATTATTCCAATCATCAGTTACAATGAGAGTTTTTTTGGAATTTTACCGTACCGGTACCATTCGAGCGACAAACGTTACCGTATTTTGTTTCTGTTGTTTACGCGTCTTCCGTTTTCTTAGTGTTTCAGATTTTATTTCCGAGAATTTCTTCTGTGTGTCCAGTCAATAACCTCAGTGCCTTACAATCCCCCAATCAAACGTTTATCCAAATTCAGTCATTTCAGTTTTTAGATTTTTGTTATATTGTGGAATTATTTCTTTTTTGTCGTTTCCGCGCCTTCCGTATTCTTTTCCCGACAATTGGCTTTTGTGTTTCCATATAATAACCCCAGCTCCCTCCCCTCCCGATCAACATGATTATTCAAATTCAGTAAATATGTGAGTTCCGCATTTGCTTTATTTGGCATGTTACCATACCGTTCGAGCGACAAACGTTATTTTTTGTTATATAGTTTATTTCCGACAATTGCTTTTCTGTTTCCATTCAATAACAATAACCCCAGTGCCTTCATACCCTCCTCCTAATGAACATATTTTCTTGTGTACGACCTCGGAATACATATTCCTTCTACATACATCATGCCTTGATGGATGTGTACCTTTCTCAGATAATCCTATCTCCTATCCTTTCTCAGATAATCCTCAGATAACAATAGTCTGTAAGTAAGGCTGGTCAGAATCTGAATAGGTGTGAAGTAAACAGTCAATAAACAGTGATCCTGCTGTGTCTCTGTAAGGAGGAGCTTGCCCCAAGGTTTAACTCTACTTCTTCAAATTAAAGAGGCTATTGGCTGACAGCAGTAATGACCTAATGAATATACATCGTTGGTTGTTTGTCTCTTCGTGCATTGTGTAGGGTATAGGGAAACTCGCCGGCTCCATTGATTCAGTGGGTTTTACACTAACGTTGGGAGGCTGGGACAAATTCCCGGCATGGAGTAATCAATTTGAATCCGCTCATGTAAAACTGCGTATCACTTTGCAGTCTCTCACATGGAGTGAATAATACATTTCAATCCCCTCATTTGGAGTGCCCAATAATCAATTATTCCAATCCTCTCATGTAGATGGGGAGTAATGAACTTCCACCCTTTCATATGGACTGAGTATCCATTTCTAATTCTCTCCTACAGAACGAGTAATCAATTTCCATGCTCTCATATGGACTGAGTATCCCATTTCCAATCCTTTCATATATAGCCTTGAGTACCTAATTTTCATCCTCTAGATCAGTGGTTCTCAAACTGGGGGCCATGGCTCACCAGGGGGCCATGGAACAATTTTTGTGGGGCCATGGAGCCAACTACTGCTCGCGTGCCGCACGATATTCGTTTGGTTAAGGGTTGGGTTGAGGGGCCACAGTGAGCCACCGCCGAGGGGCCACGAGCCAAAAAGTTTGAGAACCACTGCTCTAGATCGACTGGGTATTAAATTTCCATCCTTTCATATGACTAATGTATATACTTTACCTAATTTGACCCTTCCTTCAGAAAAGTTCAGATTTTTATTATGCATGAGAAATAGTTTTCAGTGCTCATTGTTCACATGCAGAGGTTAATACTCAGATGGAATTTGCAACGCTATTTTAATAAATAATATTCAAATGTACCTGTTTGTCTAAAGAAACTGACAGCCCGTTTTTAGTGATTAAGTAAGTAGACCCACAGAATATGACATCAATCGACAGCCGTAACTTACCATGACAACCGTTGATCCTAATTCTGCCAAGAAAGTATTAGGAAGTATTAGGAAAAAAGTGAAATGAAATCATAAAGTAACAACTTACAGTAATTATCTGCCACGGTAGGTAGCCTCACTGTCGGCAACTACTGGACATCCATCAGTCGATAAAACTTCTATATTGCAGTCACATTGTAATATGGAGTGGTTAACAGTTGCATAACTGCCTTCAAAACAGTTTTCAAACTTTCATGGCACCGTTTTAACTTCGTACTTGCTACTAGTGATGTATCTTGGTTTATTTTGTCAGATGGAGCTGTAAAACTACTGATAAGTCTTGGAGAAGAAGCAGGCTTACACTGTGAAACTTTCAAAGTAAGTTGAACTATGTGTGTACTGTTGTGATGGTGGTAGGTGCAGACCTACATGTCTACACAGTTGTGATGGTGGTAGGTGCAGACCTACATGCCTACAGTTGTGATAGTGGTAGGTGCAGACCTACATGTCTACAGTTATTGTGGTGGTAGGTGCAGACCTACATGTCTACAGTTATTATTGTGGTAGGTGCAGACCTACATGTCTACAGTAATTATTATAGTGGTAGGTGCAGACCTACATGTCTATACTTGTGATGGTAGTAGGTGCAGGCCTATATGTCTATTGTTGTGATGGTGGTAGGTGCAGACCTACATGTCTACAGTTATTATGGTGGTAGGTGCAGACCTACATGTCTACAGTTATTATGGTGGTAGGTGCAGACCTATATGTCTATAGTTGTGGTTGCGGTAGGTGCAGACCTGCATGTCGACAGTTATTATGGTGGTAGCTTCAGACCTACATGTCTACAGTTGTTATGGTGGTAGGTGCAGACCTACATGTCAACAGTTATGATGCTACATGATTATTTTTTCTCTCTTATAGCTGAAAACAGGTGATCCTGTAGTGATCATGAAATGGGAGGGGACGGACACATCTCTGAAAAGTCTGCTTCTCAACTCTCACATGGATGTGGTTCCTGTATACAAGGTTCGTTGTCTTAAAACCTCCCCTCTCAAAGTGCTTATGTTGAACGCATGTACGCTTCTGGTTTTGGTAAAGCAAAGGAACCCTATTGCATTAAAATTGGCGTGTGTGTGCATCTACGTGTGAAGTCGGCGTGTGTGTCTGTCTACTTTGTGCGCGTGTTCACGACGCTTTGCTTGAAAGTATGAAATGTCAATGACCGAATTTCTTATTTCGTTTGCTTTTCTTTGGTAGAGTGATTGTTTGTGATACAAACAAAGCCCTCGGCCAAAGTCACCGAGGAGTTGTAAAAACACAACCTGTCTGCCATAAAATATAGGGACACTTGAGATGAACCTTCACCACATCAAAGTACAGTGATTACTTTGTCACCAAGGCCATATATGCTGGCAGGCTGTGGCTTTTGTTGATTCCTTTGTCAAATAGTGGAGGTCTTCAGGTGTATCTATCGTGTTTTCTGGTAAAACTATTCCTCAATTTTTACAGGAAATCGACGGTCCTATAGACAGTATAATTCAAATGGAATGTTCCCGAAATACAGATGCAATCCTTCACTATAGGTTGTTTGTAAACTTCATGAATGTTTTATTCGTAAACTGTTTTACATTTCCCAGGAACATTGGAAGTGGGATCCATTTGCTGCTGAGAAGAGTGCAGATGGTAACATCTATGCCAGGGGAACTCAGGTAAGCTTTCTTATCAGAAGATATGTGTCCAATATGTGCCATGTTTAACAATTCATGATCTAAGTTGTTGGAGGCTCTGATGAACATCATTCAGTATCAAAAACAATGTATATAATTATACAGAGAGTTGCTCCAGATTTGTAGCTATACATCCTGATGTAAATATAGAGAGTTCCTACAATTTTATGTAGCTATACATCAAGATGCAAATACAGAGTTCCTACAGTTTTTAGCTGTACCTCCTGATCCAAATACAGAGAGTTAGTTTCTATAAAGCTTTTGTAGCTATACATCCTGATGCAAATACAATTTTGTAGCTATACGTCCTGTTGCATATACAAGGAGCTAGTTTCTAGAGTTTTGTAGCATCCTGATTCAAATTCAGAGAGCTATAGTTTCTACAGGTTCTGTATCTACTTCCTGGTACAAATACATATAGCTCGTTCCTACGGTTTTTGTAGCTACACCCTGATGCAAATACAGAGAGTTGCTGCAGTTTTTGTAGCTACCTGCCGATGCAAATGCAGAGAGCTATAGTTTTACCGATATTGTAGCTACATCCTGATGCAATACAGAGAGTTGCTGCAGGTTTCATAGCTACATGCTGATTGATGCAAATACAGACAGCTAATTCCTACTCTTTGTAGCTATGTCCTGATGCAAATACAGAGAGCTCCAACATGTTTTTTGGAGCTACACCATGATGCAAATGCAGAGAGTTCCTACAGTTTTTAACTGTACATCCTGATGCAATTACAGAGAGTTAGTTTCTACAGTTTTTTGTTAGCTATACATCCTGATGCAAATGCAGAGAGCTACAGTTTCTACAGATTATGTAGCTATACATCCTGATACAAATACATAAAGCTTATTCCTACAGATTTTATAGCTACATCCTGATACATATAAATAGATTTACTACTTTTTGTACATCTGATGCAATGTTTTGCACAGTGAGTAATTGCTGCAGAATGTGTATAGGTACATCCTGATTCAAAATATTGCAATTTAAATAAATTGGTTTTTCAATATGGCATACATCGTGCAGATATTCCATTCAAGCAAAGTACACATACATGTGGTACAGTTTACAGTAATAGGCATAAATGCAATGAATTACTTGATTTTCAAGCATCGACTAATTGGTGTTTGCTAAAAGTCCACTAAAGCTGTGGTGTTATAGTGATACTATAGCTGCACATGGTGATAATATAGCTGCATGAGGTGTTATAGTGATTATAGGCTATAGCTGCACAGTGATATTGTGATAATATAGCTACACTGTGCTATGGTGATAATATATAGCTGCTCAGTGCTCTATAGCTGCTCAGTGCTATAGTGATTTTGTAGCTGAATACTATAGCTGCACAAGGTGTTATGGTGATAATATAGCTGCATGAGGTGTTATAGTGATTATGCTAGGCTATAGCTGCACAGTGATATTGTGATAATATAGTTACACTGTGCAATGGTGATAATATATATAGCTGCACAGTGCTATAGTGATATTGTAGCTGAATGGTATTATGGTGATAATATAGCTGCATGGTATTATATAGTGACAATAGGCCTATTGCAGCATGATGTGATATTATAGCTGCTCAGTGTTAAATTGATAATTTACCTGCACAGCGTTATATAGTGACAACATAGCTGCATGATGATAATTTAGCTGCAAGTTGTTAAAGCAATATTATAGCTGCATGATGGTATTGTGATAATATAGCTGTGCAGTACTATAGTGATAATGAAGCTGCACAGTGTTATAATGATATAGCTGTATGGTGTTATAGTGACAATACAGTGTTAATAAAGCTGCATGATGATAATTATGATATTATAGCTGCACATTGTTTAGTGATATTGTAGCATGCATAGGTGTTACAGTGGTAATAGAGCTATATTTAACTGTCTTTGCAGATAAATACTATGAGTGCATGGCCAAACATCTCAGTAGCTGGATGTCCCCATTGAGTTTACACTGAGGATACAGGTCTTAGTTTACACTGAGGATACAGCTATAGGTCTTTCGACGTCGACAATAATGATAATGATATTAATAATTTTACTTTCTGTTTGTTTTAAACAGGATATGAAGAGTGTCAGCATTCAGTGAGTATATATCTTCACTGGTCAGTTATTGATATTTTTATATTTATTCCAATCGAGCTTCGTGATTAAAATTTACAGAATATTAGAGACTCGGAAGGACGTACTCCAAGGAGCTTTGTAGATTATAGCTTTCTTATGATGCAAGAGAGAAAGGAAGGAGTAGATATGCAAATATAACATATGGTATGAATATAGCAACGATGCAAGTAAACAATGAGTAGAGAAGCAAAATATAACGTGGTGTGGATACAGCAACGATGCAAGTAAATAATGAGTAGAGAACCAAATTTAACAATTTTGTGGATATATACAGGCATTTAATGTAAGGTAAGGAATGGGTAAATAACATGGTGTAGATACCAACCAGAACAATGCAAATATGACAGGAGTAGAGATATGAAGCAAGGCTGCTAACCTCCATTAATGCATGCTGTATGAATTGACTTCAATTTAAGACCTGTTTTTTTATTTTATTTCGTACTACAGAAGCATCCATTTAAAAGTACGTTTAGGTTTCCAGAAGGAAACAAAAAGTGCAAAGGAACACAATATAAAGCTACATGGTATTTAATTATAAACATGCCATATTCTTATAGGTACATCGAAGCAATTAAAAGGTTAAATGCCACAGGCCAGTTTCAGCCCCTGAGAAATGTTTACTTGACTGTTGTTCCTGGTGAGTATAGTAGTAAACGTTGCCAATTAAGTTGCATGCCATTGTTGCTATGGTGACCATTGTTGCTATGGTGACCAATGTCGTATAAATGCTACCGCAATCGTACATTACAGGATCCCTGACCAAGGACTATCATTATGGAGTATGCATTACATTGTAGCTGTCACCCGCCCCGTGGTTACGTTCGGTAGTGCACGCCTAGGGTGTTGATTCAAAATTGTCTTAGATATTTTTTGCAACTTTGTGGGCAAATTTCTAAAATGATTGCCTGTTCTACGTTGAATGGGATTGCTATATGCAATTTATTGCAGTTCCCTCTGAAAAAAAATGTTTCCAAATGGTAAAATTTCATCGTTTATTGTGAAAGTATTTTATTCGCCAGTAGCGCCATCTATTTACTGCTTTCCAATTTCTAGTTGGCATTAATATCGGTGTCGGGCGTAGCTGATAACGATAGGTCGCCACTGCTGCCGTTTGTGAATTGTCGGAACGTTAGATTGCAGATTATAGGACTTTATGCGAGCTAGGGTTGGGGGTTGTGTATATTCCTTTACATCGTATAAAGTTAGAAACATTTACAACACACTGTAAGTGGCTATAGAATTTTGTTTCCCTTTTTTCAATAGGCTAGAGTGGTAACTTATTCGGCTACACTTCTTACGTGGCAGACCTGACAGGTTACTTGTATTGAAATATATTTTGTGCACTGCATACATGTCATTAAGAAACTATCGTCCCTTGCCGAATTCTAACTCCATTCCACACTTTCTCTTAGAAAAGTGCGGTAATAAAATTCTAACCCGACTTCCGGTTTCATGCTCACGAGGCCATCGTTGTTTGCTCAGCGACGCAGCGCTGGAACTGGTCGTATGCAATGACCTTGATTCATTACACTTATCTGTGACTGCTG
>JAODAG010030927.1:0-17591 GCA_027574785.1 Orphnurgus asper | reverse complement strand
AATGGTATTTACTGTCGAAATATTTGTATGGTGAGTGTTGTGTTACTGTATTGTGTGAGCGTTGTATATAGTTGTAACTAGGTTACAAGTGTAAATTGTATGGTATAGCATGTACTAGTTCATGATCATGACGCCGCTAAAGGGTATACTCCACTATTATATTAATGTTCCTCAGCCCCAAAAGTTCACGGTCGGAAAAAATGCAAAGAGATTTGTGAAGTGAATTTTATGGTATGTTAGCAGAAATCATCACATATTTTGATGATTAGATGTTGTGGAGTATAAATTAAAGTACAGATGTTGCGAAAATTGGGAGGATTTAAGACGATTTAAATAATCGTCCGAAGCAGTTCTTAGGGGTTGGGTGTACTGTCGTAAACTTTCTCCTCTGATAGTTCAAAATCTAAACAGTCCTCACTGTAGGTTCTATGACTGCCCAAGACGTCAGCTTTCATAAGAGGGGAACCATATGCCTGTTGTCTCCTTCTAAATGTCTGTGGCGGTCACTTGAAATAACAAAGTTATTGTGTAAGTCAATGGAGCAATTAATTGTGGTGCGTACCATGAACAGGGTCATCTTAGACGGATCTCGGGTTCTTTATTTTGTGAATTGTGCAAATTGACCGGACTATTTGCATAGTAACGGGCGTGTATTCGATCAGAGGTTAGATGGGCCAGAACTGTACGGATGCGATTGCCTAGTGGATATCATATACAACAGTGAAACGGTAATTCGTTACCATGGTTGACACTTTAAAGGTTATAGTTAGGTGATACGTACTGACTGGCGTTCCTGATATCTATCTTGCGGATTGCGCGGAGGTATTAAATTGGAAGCACAACCTTAGTCAGCCACATACGTACATACTACCCAGATACATCAGTGTATTATTTAGAATGGTTAGGCTGATTTAACACACATGGTGTTTGGTCGTTTGTTGGATTTATATTTAATGTAAATCATACCATACGCCACTAAAGTCCTAGTTTCCGAGTCGGATTATAATAAGTTGTACAGATTGTCAATGACCATATTCACAGATTGAATTTACTCCCTGAGCTTCTCATCTGCAAGCAGTGTTCAACCCATTTGCAGTATCACTCACGATCCTTAGCAGACTTGGATATGGCCCAGGTTGACCGTAACTCGGTAAGTATCACTGCAAAGTGTACACTATTATTATATATATATTCTTAATGACGAAATGACGCCGGGTAGCAATACCCTCAGTGTCAGTACTACTAACAGTCGCTAGGCTACTGCTAGCTAGAGCAATTGGCTCTCGGTACTACCTCGCCTTACTCAGTTAATTATTGGTCTCGAGTTTACATTCCAGGTCTGACATTCTCAATATCCGTGTAGGTCTAACTCGGAAATCAGAACAGAATAAAATAAATTAAATAAGGACATGCCATTTATAATATTGTTCTAGTTTAAACAAGTGATATCAGAGAATCATTTGCTTTCTAATTACCATTCAATTGATAAATCTGTCGCTCTGGTCTGGTAAATGTCTAAATGTTTTAATCTACTTAAACATGTATCACTATCAATGTAGTAAACATAGTAAACACACTAGTACTGTTCGCTGGCCCTATATGATCTTGTACTTTTCGGCTTTTTTGGGAAAGATCGTGTGTGGTATCTGCGGTGATAAATCCGAATTGCAAAACAATATACGAAAAATAAGGTTCCCATTATGTGGTAGAAGTCACGAGTTATACATCCACATCCGAGTTACACAAACAGATGGGAATTAGATAATCCTTCAGGTAATCATCTTTTTAGAGTTATGAGGGAGTCTGTTGTTCTTTCGCGGTTACTCTCAGCCAGTGAATCAGAGAAAAGAACGTCCCCAGTTTGGAATGAAGAGATTTCATCCAAGGTTTGGTATTTGATCGAGGAATGCTGAACCGGACTACCAACAACGTAAACCCATTCCTATTTCTCAGTCACGGTGGTCTTAATGGTGTGGATGTACAGTTAGGTAGGAAAAGCGATATTCCATGCTCAGTACTATTATCGTTTATGTTCACGTCATTTATATCTTTGTATACGCTAAGAAGTAAACAGCATTATGATATGTAGTCATCTTCAGACAAGCACTTCAGTTGTTTTCTTAAACAAAAACAGGTTTGAAGATGAAAAAGACATTGCTTGTAATGGTCATAATACATATCAGTCAACAAAGAACGGTCTAGCGCAATATTTAGTTATGACGTATGAACATCTACTCAAGTGGGATGATGTCAATAGTTAGCAAGTATCACCTTCTAACCAAGTGGGAGGTGGTTATGGTTCCTGGAATCAAAATCCATAACCAATTCCTTGTCGAATTAATATCATTTTTCTTCATCCCGAATGTGCACTTTTCTGAGAATGACTGTGTAACTCAAACAAATTGTTACATACAAAGTATTTCCCTGAATTTCGGGAATAATGAGTACGGGTATAAACCCGCAAACCCAGCCAAGCCAGCTTGGTTCTGAAACTGAAACACGTTGATAATTTATATGTTGCAGGAAAATATGCCCGAAGAGGTGTGCTCGTTCTGCAAGTGGTCGGTGAGAAGACAAACGAGAGGCAGACACTAGGAGAAGTCAGATTAAATATCAGGGATGTTAAACAGAAAAAGTACGGACGGATAATCGCCTTTCAAGAACTCAAGGTGGGTGCTCTCTTTACCTATTTGAAGTTTTATATATTGGCAGACTTGTCAGACTTAAGTTTTGCGCAACTACGATTCACATAAGTAAATCACCACCTTTCGCTTTCATGCAAAACAATGTATATGATGGTAGAAACCCTGCACACAGACACGGTATTCTTTTCCTGAGTCTCATATTTCTCTTCCCTGGTATCACCGTCTCCGAATTAACAACTTTGATCTTTTTCACGTGGCGATGGCGTTTGTAGTCGTCTTAAAGAATATGAGACTACTGAACCATGTATTAATGGTTAGGAGACCAAAGTGATTTGTAAACCTATGAGCGTTGTGAGTGTTCAAATTCGTGTGTGTTGTGCATGTGTACCGTTCCATTATAACTGAATGAACTCGGTTAGTCAATTCAAGAGAATGACATCAGTCCTCAATAGATTTCTATTGCTATTTTTATTGTTAAAGTTAGGGTTAGTTAGTTCTTACAATGGGTTTTACAATGGACCCCTCGATCTGAATGTGACGGCTTGTTTGTAAATATTAAATCTCAACAACGACAACTTGGATCAATGTCATGATTAACACATAATATACACCCTATCTTCATGCTGGTATCGTGAATATAGTGAGTGGACAGAGCTTAAAAATATCTTTCCAAACACACAACACAATGATTAGGATACGAATCATCTGTTCTCCAAGACACGGCATGATTGCGGTAACGGGATGTACATGGTGACGATTACGAAACGTCGCAGGTGTTAATCCAAGTATTAGTCCGCACAAATCTCTTGGCTTAAGACTATGAAGTTCATCAGGCCACAATTATCGATATAGTACTCGTTTGCCTACTACTACTACTAATACTACTACTACTATTACTACGTGTACTAATAGCACTACATCTACTACTACAACCACTACTACTACTAGTAGTAGTACTACTTGTACTAATAGTACTACTACTACTACTGCTACTAGTACTACTACTAGTAGTAGTAGTAGTAGTAGTACTACTACTACTACTTGTACTAATAGTACTACTACTGCTACTACTAGTACTACTTGTACTACTTGTACTAATAGTACTATATCTACTACTACTACTACTAGTAGTAGTACTACTTGTACTAATAGTACTACTACTACTACTACTACTAGTAGTAGTAGTACTTCTTGTACTAATTGTAGTAGTAGTACTACTACTACTACTACTACTTGTACTAATAGTAGTATATAGTAGTACTACTACTACAACTACAACTACTTGTACTAATAGTAGTAGTAGTAGTAGTAGTAGTACAAACAGTGATTTCAAGGAACACATGTAGTTGAGAATGAACAGCAGCTACTGTATGCATCCACCTATTCCAGACAGTACTATATAGGTAGCATGCATACCATATTCTTAGAGAACGTAAATATTAGTCCCGTACTAAAAGGGTCTAAAGCAAACATTAATCGACTTGAAAGTTTAATTTCATATTGCACAAGCCTGAAAATTATATATCATTACTTTGAGGTAAGTCTATTGATGAGTTAATATAAGCATTTACTATTATATTAACAAATTGACGCTGCGCGTCTATGCCTGTTCCTAATGTTAGTAAACAAAGTTACAGAATCTTACAGAATCATTAATCGTTTCAATGCCAATGTCTCCGCTATTATCTAAATAAAGCCAGTCCAAACAACATAACTATTTTGTTTGATATACATAACTGTATATATGTAGATGGAAACTCATTACTGTTGAATCAGAATAATCATGTCTGCTATTATAAGGAATATTCAAACTTGAGGAATCATAATTATGGAACGGGTTTTGGGCACTGCACCCAATAATACCCTGCTCCCAAAGAATTGCTACATTTATCAATCTGTCGTTTCCAGTTGGTTTCGCTACTAACCATTTAACAAGTTATGTGCGTTACAAATTTTTATAAAAATGGAAATGTTATACTCGTTCCCTCACTCACCTTCATTGTTTCTCCACCTCCACCTCCACCTAAAAATTTCCTCTTTTCTCCAGTATTTATTATATATAGAATATATATCGAATGGGTTTGTCAAAATCTGTAATTTCAAAAGTATAACTCATGTTGCTTGTTAACTTCGTTAACAATGTTTCAAAAGTATAACTCATGTTGCTTGTTCTACACAAATTTTGAAATATTTATATATAATATATACAAATAAAATAACAAAATGTTGCCTAACATTTCTCAAAGCAATCCATCCAAGCATTACAGAGTGGGTGGTGTTTATGCATATAATAAATCAATTGTGTGGTTCGAAGAGGAACAAATTGTAAGAATTTCAGATGGTTAAACCTTTACATACATTTTTCCTAATTGACTTACTTGACCTAATTGACTTTCCTAAATATAAATTAAAAAGAGATGAAGCAGTTAATAATTTTGCAAAATCAATTGTTGTTGTAATATGGTGCGCGACCACTGGATGCGGTGTGAGTTATGAACATTCACAACATGGTAATGTAATGGTACATAAGTTTTAAGTAATTTAATTGTTATTATACTTGTGTGGGAAATGACAATCCCCATAAAATGTACCGTATGACAGAAAGGGAAGTATTATAGCATTATTAATTGAAAGTAAGGAACGTTTAGGTATACCATCCTTGATCTTATAAAGGATACCGATGGATTTAGAACTTTCTCACATATAGTATCAATATGGGAGGTCCGGGAGAGATATTGATCAATTACTACACCAAGGAATTTTGTGTTGTCAGTGAATGGGACAAAATGACTTCCAATGCGGATACTAATATTTGTAAGTTGATTTTGGCGTTGGTGGAACATAATGGAAACAGTTTTTTGAGCATTTAAATAAAGCTTATTACATGTGAACCAGTTAAATAATATTTGGTAAATCGGCATTGATATCAGTAACAATAGAATTTAAGTCAGTGCATGTATAAAGGAGATTGGTATCATCTGCATATAAAGTAAAGTTAAGATTGAAGAGCAGTTGGGTAGATCATTGATGTAAAAAATAAAGAGTAGAGGACCCAAAATTGAACATTGGGGAACGCCTGTCATAACGCTGTGTAAAGAAGATTTAAAGTTTTCTGTGAGTCCTAAAATTCTAGGTTATACTTACAGGGTAAGCAAGTTGATAATATGGTGCATCAGTACCTGTTAACAATCCTAGTTTAGTGTCTCTTGAGATGGTTATATTTTTAGTACTACCATTTTTAATTTTCACAAGTCCTCTATTATTTTCAATAGACCATCTTCCTTCAAATTTGCGTATACATTTTAGTCTGATGAAATAATTATTATTGGGCAATAGAGAAAAAATATATTAGCTGTTCGTTCATCTGTTATTGTAGCATCTTCAATACTAACAATACACAAACTTCGAAACAAGTTGAATAAACTGCAACAGCACCATCTCTTACAAATTTCCATATTTTATTTCCTATATAGGATAAGGATGTGGCACTTGGATGTCAAGGTCAAGTACATTTTGCAACGTATCAATTTGGAAGCATTTAGTTCCTTCAAAACATGATTAAAACCGCAGCACCACGATTACCGTAATACAGTAGACAATGCAAAAAAATCATTCACACTTTGCTTAGATAATCCTAGATTTTCATCATTAATATTCAAATATAAGATATTATTTTCTGTAGTACGTAATTCATAATTGTTTTCTGTTTGGAGACCAAAATGTTCTTAATATCTCAGGAGTATTCATGTTCTTAAAATATAGGTTATACATTTTTATTCTCTAATCGAAAATTCATTCAAATCCAAGAGGTTTTAACTGCTGTATACTAAAATGTTATTGGAGACAAGTTCTTATAATATGTAAATTTGTATTCTTTAATTGGAAATGTATCCAGCTGTGTTATTTATTGGAAAAATTAACCTACAAAAAATAGCCGAAGAAAAGAAAACATTTTATCAAATGCAAAGAGGTATATTCGCCCCCTAATAAAAGCCAGCCCTCCTTCAAAACTACTAAAACATATTTCAAACTACGAATTTAAAATTGAACCTGCATAGAAGCACAGTGTAATAACATGGTATACACTTCATTAAGACCATCTCAAATATAGGATATAGGCTTGTGATATAGGCTATATATATATATATATATATATATAATTATATCAATAATTCGTATAGTTGGCAATCATATTAAATTATCACTCAAACGTTGTGAAATTTGTGTTGACCAAAGGACCAATTGGCTGTAGTAATATCTCACAGTGCGGTTTGAATTGTTGCATCGAGTGAATCACAGATAATAGTTTAACTATCACAGCAATTAATTTGTATATATAGTTCGCGAATATGTAGGCCTATAGGCATACTTCATGCAAGACCATTTCAAATATAAGATGAGTATCCATAAGTTATGGTATAGGCCAGTATCTACATACGCATGTACATACACTTCATTTGAGGTAGCCTTACATGAAGTGCATACCGAATGACATTATTACTCATGATAAGTTGTTGCAAATACTGTACTTCCAACGGTTCCGGCAACGGTAGCGTTGATGTCACGTTCGTATTCCGAGGAATCGTATAAAATTCCTGAAAACGAAATGTAGATACATAAATATTCATATTATACATACTTTTCTTAATAATGAAAGACGTACGTTGAGTTTCAAATTGAGTTCAAACGTGGTAGTAAGTTACGTAATGTTTTACTTCCATTGAGCTATAGTATTCAGATCAGTACTCTGTTTAGATGCCATTTTTTTAAATAAAGGGTTACCAATAATACAGCTTGGATTTGAATGAATTTTCAACTAAAGAATAAAAATATAAACATTATAAACATGGCTGAGAAATGTTTACTACATAATATAATGTATTATATTTGAATATTAATGATGCAAACATACGATTATCTAAAACAAACAGAAAAGGATATATTTCTTTATCTACTATACGGTATATATTAAAACTATGTGATAAAAACGGTGCTGTGACCTTCCTATAGAAAGTTTCCAAATTGAAATTCAAATGCATTTCTCATCGAGTTGGAAAAACTCAACATTGTGAAATACTTTGAAAGAAAGTTAGTGCACTAAATACTTACAATTATCAATGGTAATAATTAGAAGTTCTTCTCTCGCAAATGGTCTTTGTGGTCTGAATTAATCTGAATTAATACAAATTTGGCTGACCTTTAAATGCGTCACGTTTTATTTCGTACGTTTTAATCGCCCCGATTTTAATCGCCCCGTTAATTTTAATCGCCCCGTTACACTCTTGCGAGTGTCTGCTTGTGCTTCACCTGGGGCATATTAATATCTAACAAGTGAATTACTGGGAATATATTTTGTCTTTCTTAACCAAGGGAGCGGACGATATTTGCCTAAGAGTTTTACCAATTGCATCGTTATATTTCGTACCTATTAATTTAGTTTCTTCATTGTTTAATAACGAATGGTAATCTGTTAACACATGATGTGTATCGTTCCTTTGTTTTTATTTCTTCGGCATATTGTTGTGAAAATAATCTCTTCGCAAATGTTCTGTTAAACAATTCCCAGTGATATAAGATTACCAATTGTAGAAGTAGGTGGCATAGCATTCGGCGCTGCTGGAATTGCAGCTATCGCGGGCGTAGTTACAGCACTAATAGCATTCGCATTGGAATGGGTAGCAATGGCGTGTGGTTGTTGGTGTGATTGTAACTAAAGAGTTCAATTTTTTAAAGAATTTGTTAGATTCACCAAACCCTTGCAAACTGGCAGGAAAGCAGCTTTTCATATCTATACTTATAATATCTCTTCTTTCATAACTTTCTGCATTCCATAACCCACCATGCCCAGGTTCTACACATGCTGTGGTAATGTTTTATTTAAATTAATAAAATTGGTTATTATTATTTTTTTGGTAGTAAATGGTAAAATCTGCCTGACTTTCACAGAAGGACATCATTAAATTTGAATGTGAATTATTTCTTCTATCAATCGTATTAGCAGTTTATGATAGTATTGTTTACGATAGACTCTACCATCTAGTTATACATACTGTAAACTTTTATCTAAATCACATATCAGCACTGGATTTTGTAGGTGTTGTTTGATAGAATACCAACTATCACCCTCAATTCATTCTTGTGGAAATTTTAATATCCTTGACCGAGCATTAGTTCCTTCTCCCGTGGATGTACTTTCCAGTTTCATGTATAGTGACACCTATTATACTTTTTTCTGCAATACAAATTGTTTTTTTTCTGTGAGTCCTGAACCTCTCGGTAATGTTTGAAAATACTCTATGCATCTTTGTGCACACAGTTATTTTCAACTTTTTCAAATTTGGTTGAAACTTTAGGTTATCAGAATTGTGTTCATTTATTCTGAACAAACCTTGAACACTTAAAGGGGAATCATGTTCATAATATGATTTATCAATATCTGACAATAATCCTGGTTTAGTGTCTCTTGAGATGATTTAAATTTGTATTACTACCTATTTTTAATTTTCGCGTGTCGTCTATTAGTAGATTAGTCTTTTCAGTAGACCATCTTCCTTCAAATTTACGTATAAAGTTTCGTCTTACGTAATAATTATTATTGGGCAAGAGAGATAACTTATTAGCAGATCTTTCACCTGACATTGTAACAACTTAATCACCATGACTCATGACGTAGTTGAATAATCTTCAGCAGCACCATCTCTTACAAATTCCTTGCAAAAACAAATATTGTTTATTTTCTATGGGATATGTATGTGGCACTTGTATGTCAACGTAAACATTTTGGAAGCATTTTGTACCTTTTTAAAGGTCGTAGTACTACCCTTACCGTACAGTTCTAATACAGTAGACAATGCGAGAATCCTTCACCCTTTGTTTCAGATATTCCTATGTTTTCATCATTAAAATTCAAAACATAAAATACATTATTTTCTATAATAAATAATTCTTGATTGATTTCTGTTTGGAGACCCAAATGTTAATAAAATTTTCTCAAGAGTAGTCATGTTCCAATAATATATAAATTGTATTATCTAATTGAAAATTCATTCAATGTTGGGGAAGTTTATATCGAAATGACCGCCAAAACATACTTATTTTAATATATAATTATTAACGGGAAATTTATCCAGCTCTATTATTGCAACAATTTATAATTATTTATTTCAAACAAAATTGGATAAATGAACCTAAAAAAAGAGATCAAATCTAAGCTATATTTCAGGGAATTTACCAGTCAGTCAGCCAGCCCTACTTCTACTACTCCCGTATTATACCTGAAGTAATCAGATCAGTAATGTCACATTGCTGTGTTTTATAGTTCTGAGACCATGAGTGGTGTTTTACTTCCATTTAGTAAGCAGATCAGTAGCATTACAGTATAATGTTGTGTTGTGGGCAACCTCGAATGATGTTTTACTTCCATTTGTACTAAGTAGTTCAGTAGCGTTAGAGTATATTGTTTTGTGCTGTGTACCCTAATAATATTATCTCCAGTGAGCCAGTATTGGGAGTTACCGATGTTTCCATGGTAACTCACTGATCAATTGACATGTTTATTGGCATATGAAGTAATTATGTTTATAGTCACTTTTAGAATAATTTATGGCTTTTATGTTGGACAGAATTGGTGTACTACGAGTAGATCAATTAGCAACACGTAACAGTTTTATAGTCTTAGAATTCAAATGGGGAACTTCGTGCGATGTTTTACTTCAATACAATTGTAGTGAGGAGTTCAGTAGCATTAATTAATTAAGATACCATGGTCTTAGTGTTGGTTCTATGTTTTCAGGACATTCTGTTGAAAGTTTTCAGATAGTAGAACATGAACTGGGAGGCAGATTCTGATGGTGTGGAAGTGAATGGATATTGTGATGTTATTAACGATGTTTTTGTACTTTGTTCTATATATTTCTTCTCACCTGCGACACATGCAGTCATGAAACACGCGATACAACCAGCTATTAGCGCCCTCATTGCAATGTCCGCGAGGTCAGAGCCACGAGAGGGCGCCATTGGGGTTAGGCCACCCAACTGAATACCAATCGCGCTAACGTTGGAAAACCCGCAGAGCGCGTACGTTGCTATGACTTCTGATCGTATCTGTGGAAGTATAAAGAACGCATGATATTGAAATTTATTTTTACCAGTGTCTTGAACTAGAAATAAAGGACTAGACATAATATATTATTATTCAGTCTTATGCATTGTGTCTTCCTCAATCTTCTTTGGAATCTAGGCTACACATTTATTTGATCATATCGTAGGATTACGTATTTAATTATCACATAGAACAGAGATCGCAGAGTGTAATGTCACATCGACGGGGACTTGGGCTATTCGCCTAGCGTCTGGCCCCGAGGGGCACCGCCGTACTTGCGTAGACCTACAATCCAATTTATTCTACATAGAGACTTGCTCCATTACGCAGGTATTGTACTATTTCTGTCTCTTTAATCTTTTAAATCTCCTGGAATGGTCACTGAAATATCCATCGCGAGCAATAAAGTTACTTCAGGCAATTGGACTGGTGTGACATATCCAGTAATCCTACCAATACAGGGTCAACGTCAATCACTGGCTTCATTTCATGTTATTGATATTTGTAATTATATTGTACTTTTACGATGCGTTATTAGTCCGATATGAACTGTTCCGCCTTCTCACCAGTAAGTGGGAAATCTCTTGTGATGAAATATTACACATTGAATTTTAATTCGAGAATGAAGGAAACGTATCCCGAAATTGTTTGCCATCACCAATTCTTACCCGTCTAAGGGATGTATGTTGTGATGAATTACACTTTGAGTTTTAATACGAGAATATAGGGAACCAAACGAAATTGTCTGTCCATCACCAGTTATTAACGGTGTAATGGAATACATTGTATTTTGATAAAAATTAAGAGCACCTACCGATATTGTTTCTCCGTCACCGGTGTTTCTGTTGTCTATTAGTTCTGCCAATCTTTCGTAAGCAACGAACTCGTTGAGGAAAGTCTTTAAGCCCAGCAGTTCCGCGACGATACGACAATCTTCCCACTGGACTCCCATTAAGAAAGCGAGCGGTGCAAAGACGTACGAACAGATAAACTGAAATTGGGGAACCAATAATATCAGATATGATTAGCACTGTAAAAGAGGGCGCTCTATCATGGAACGTTAATTGGGATTCATGCAGGAAGCTAAGACTATAGCTACACTGTGATTTTAAGTAAAACCATAGTTGTAAGAACAGATACGAACCATCAGACTGAAATATGGAGTAACTAGCACGGAGGCATCATTGATTTTCAAGGGGATATTAATAGAAATATTTGCAGCTGCTGATGAAATTGAAAACAAGGAATTATTAAAGAATGTTATTAGCTTATAATGTTCTGAATTTGTTCAGTTTAGTGACAGTTTAGGAATATCAAAAAAGAGTACCGTTGTGCTGATAAACAACCTCTTGATTTTGAAACAATCTCTTATATCCTAAGTAATGAACGAATGAACTTTTGGACATTTTGGAAGTGATCTGATTCTGTCTCCGTCTATACGTACCTATCGCTGCCCATGTCTAAGTTCCTACCTTGTTACCCGATAGGAAGAAGACGAAACGGAACACTTGTTGGAGGAGACGAATTATTTTGACTGTTCATATTTACATGTATAAGGTTAGGCCCCTTCCTCATCGACCATAAAAATCCTCAATTATCGCTTCTACGTTCCGCCTTGTACGGTATGTATGTACCATGTTGTATCTGGTTCTAAATAACAACTCAATGGATGCACTAAATCAACTATACCAGTGAATATTACGTCCAACCTATACCTCAAAGCTTAGGTCATCTACCCCTACGAGACCACCGACGTATCCAAGAAATCCATTCAACAGAGCCAAGATGGCGATGAAGGCCATCAAGTTCCCTGCGATGTTCAGAGCCAGTGGTATGGCCGTAGCTGCACCGTAGGAAGCTGCCTCGACGATATTCCTCTGTTCGCTATACAAAACAAATAATAATCACATTCATGTTATTTCATATCATGTCGCGTTGCAGGCATATTTGATTCAGAGACGTAGCCAAGGGTTTCCGGGTGACATTTATTTTCTTATCAGTTGCCTGGAGAGGAGTCAAAGTAGAGGGTCCCCTCTCACTCACCACGGGACATCCCCTCCTCGCTTGGGTAAAAGAATTGAACTGAACAAAATCGTGATACGAGTGTTGCTTAACTATATAGGCCTATATTCCATCCCGATACTGTGTTGCATCACAAAAAGGAATAATCTTTCATTTGATATACATTTTGGGGTGGTCTTTACGGACGAATTCGAAGTATGCGAATTAGTATTTGTTGACATAACAAAAACCTGCCCAAAAATTCAGCTCCATCCAAGAATATGTTTTTGGGAAGCCCTATCCATTTTTGTATCCTTGAATATATAAACATCAACTTAGCATGACATTTGGGCCTACGTATGACAGTAATTTGAAAAATATCAGAAATTACCTCAACATTAGTAACTTTTTCGGACGAATTCGCACCAAAATGTGCGATCATTTTAAATTTCGCCATTTGACACTTTGTTTTAGTTTTTTCTTACTGGCACGCCAAGAAATTAATACGCACGAGATTTGAGCCGTTTAGCGAAAGAGCGCCATCATAAGGTCCGAAGCCTTCTTTTTGTGAGTGGCCTTCATTTGTTTACAAATTGTAATGCAATACACACTGAACTGCATTACAGGAAGGAAAGACTTGGAGAATAATATTTTTACGGAGATAATTAGTGCCCTCCTGCCTGTGAGATGGGTTCAGTTCTACTCCTAGATTTTATTGGAGGTATGTTTGTTACGTATACGGTGTAGGCTAACCTTACCATAGGCTTTATAACGATAGGCTAGATTATGTGGGTAAATATATAGGCTATACTACCATCTTCCTTGATTTTCCCTTTTACTTTGATTAATTACCAATTCTCCAGATAAAATACCACAGTGAAACAGTATGTATTGGCATCGGTATTGCAACTCGCGATACATTTTTGCATGAATGTATACACTATTATTGTGGCTTGATATATATATGCCAGCACATGTCCACAGTTAAAATTGTGCATAGCGGATTCAATATCGCCTCCATAACTGTCTTGACTGCTCATCATGGTTGTTCCATATTGTTCTATATATATTGTGGAAGACAAAGAATACCTTGAATAAAGTCAATCAAATAGGCCTACACTCAATGACAAAGACAAATTAAATGCCTTCAATAAGGTCAATCATTTACCTTCGATAAAGTAAATGAAATTCCTTCAACGAGGTCAATCAAATACCTTCAAGTTTTTTTTAGCTTTAATACATTTTACCCTTTAGGTAAGTCAATATCCTCCATCCGTTTAAATTTTGACTTCTCTATTTCTGGATAGAACAGCTTAGAAATTGCTAGCGCAGCAGGCGCTGACATTACGGAAGCCGATAAGAGATGCGATGCACTTATTCCGAACGCGATGTAAGCACCGAGCACGCTCCCGGCGATGGTGGCGAAACCTCCCGTCATGACAGCGTGGAGTTCAGACTTTGTCATGTCCTTTAACATCGGTCTGATAAGCAGCGGTGCCTCCGTCTGCAGATAGATTGAAGGGAAATTCTATTCATTCTATTCTTTCTATACTCAATAAAAAGTGGAGAAAATTCTTTCTTGATTAAACGACGAGAATAATATTAGTAATCACTCGTGGTAATACAATGGACGATTTCGGGCGTTCATGGGCCGATTTTGTCGCCCTTAAAACCGCACGTCTCCTTTGTATACACTAGTTTGTCTTTGTCAATCACATGGCAGTTTGTAATGTATTGCGCTAATGTATAACAAGCGATACCTCTGAATCTCGCAAAGTTGACTGGTTACTTGCGAGGATGTGTACAGACACTAAACGTGAAATTATTGGTAATCCAGTGAACGATATCAGTGGCTAATCTGCCCTTAGACCGAAGCTTCCTGTGTGTACACTAGCATGTCTTTGTCAAGTACCGAATCACCTCCTATTTTCGTATGTATATATTGCAATAATGTTTCGAATATTCTCCCCAATATAGGCTTGATAAGATGCAAAAGAGCAGTAGCCTACAAGTATCGACATGTATGGACTGAAATTCGCGCATTAAGTTAAACCGAAAAACATGCTACGACTGAGGCATTCTTTACTCACAACCACCTGTCAGTCAAAATGTGCTCGACGTACGTTTTCGAGTGAGCTACATCGAAGCTGGTATCACGAAATCTTAGAAGAATTTGCGCTTAATGCGAAATTGTGTTGTTAAACGTATATCACAAACTGAATTACGGGGGGAATTTCTTGAAAATTGTGTCACTAATGTTTCATAAGCTGAAACCGCAGAACATGAGTCGTAGGGACCCTGGCAAGACGCAACTTCAAAATGTCAATGATGGAATTTCAATTCCCTAATGTGTCCAATTATTTGTCATTATTTTGCTACTTAAGTAAGGGTACTTTAGGCCGGGACCTTCCACAGCTTTTTCTAAGGGTTGAAAGTGTCGAATGGTTTGTTGTGGTCTTGGATATCTAATGGAGCTAGTTTGATCCATAAAAACAATTCAATTACAATAATAATTATTCTAAATATTTCTTGTAATCTATTGAGTTAACGGCGAGATATATTGTCAGTGGTTACTCGTAGGATATGGTATGAAGCTCACAAGATCGATGAGAACGAAAAAAATCAAATTATAAAGAAAACACACCGGGAAAAGTAACAGTTGCCGAGAATGTGGACTACATTATTCCTAGGAAGGTTTATTTTCATTTATTTCCAATTACCACCTGTTACGGTACCACTAACAGATGGTGATATTCATGAACCGTTAATGAATACAGTAATTCTTGGAACGCCAAAATATACATTAATTTGTCTAAACGCATGTGGCAATAAGTCATTCGTCGGCAAAAAAAAACATTTACCACATAATGATATCAATACTAAATATGTCGTTATTTGACATCTTCATCAATACAGTGCGCAACGGCGTATACTGTTCGCCGTTCGCCGTCGACAATAATCATATGTCATTATTCGTCAACTTGGCGTCATATACATAACGACAAACGAAAAATTAAATCATTATGTGGCAACTGTAATATAGCCACATAACGCTTTTTTCTATGAGTCGTTATTCGTGAAGGCGAAGTAGTCACATGAGTTTTAGACAAATTAATGTCCGTTTTGGCGTTCCATAGAATCTATCATTTTTGTCCAACCAGGGGACACGATAGAGCTGTCGTGAAACAGACATGTTCACTTCTAACCTGGCCTACAAAGATATTCCCAGCAGCGCTCAATGACTCGGCAGCGGATGTTTGCATAGTTCGTTCCATCAGCCAGGCTATCTTCTTAATGAGGTACTGCATAGCTCCCAGGTAATACAGCACGGAGATGCACGTACTGAAATAAATCACGACCGGGAGGACCTGAAAACAAAATGAATATTCATTATTAAGATGTCATAGAAGCTAACGTCATAATCTCAAGAAAGTCACTCAAGAAACAACCCGAACTATAAAGCCAACGTTGGAAGATTATGTTCTTGCCCCCATCTCGCGAAACTGATTCACTTCTCATAACTAATTATCGAACACTGCAAGAAGGGCAAGGCATGAACAAATCTTAAAATCTAAAAATCTAAAAATGTAAACGGGACATTAATATTCGTTTGACTCTAGTAGGCCTATGTATTATAATATGCAGTATGTATGATATGCAGTAGGCTAAGTATTATGGTATAGTATGTATTGTAATATAGTATTTACTATAATATGCATTATGTATTATAACATGCAGTATGTATTAAATGATGCAGTATGTATTATCGTATGCAGCAGGTAGAATATGTATTATAACATTATGCTATAATATGCAATAATTATGTTTTATAATATGCAACATGTATTATAATAGGCTATGCAATGTGTACTATAATATATAACATATATTACAACATGCAGTATAATGTACTGCAGTGTGAATTTTAAATAAAGCAACCTAAGAAAGAACATGTTTTCAAAAAACCATCGGCAGCAATTGCGACATCACGACAGAATAGAACCAAGTTGGTTCGGGGCGTGGAAGGACGAGGATCATATGTGTATGTGTCTCGTATAGCTAACGTTGCAATAATTGCCGACATTGTTCATACACCCCTTTTTTCGAAGTCATGGGTCGCCCTGTAATACTTAGCTCATATAATATCTGGAGGCAGTCCTGTCATATACCGATGAAATCCGTTCTTAATTGCCGCGCGCACAGCGCTCCACCGCGCACGAACGGTATCATCATGGCTCGGGGCGCCGTCATGTACGATCGGGCTGTACATTTCCAATCCGATGGCCACACACGTCTACCGTAGTTTTTACTTGAACTCACGTCAGCCATGGCACGTTTACTCTTCGCAGAGCTAAACATTCCAGGTAAGGAGCGCAGTGTTAAGCTCCTCGGGCACCAATCACGACGTGTTTGTTGCTCTCAATGCCAGGTCGCTTGAATGAAATTTTTACTGCACAAACTCATTAGAATGTTAACAAAGCAAATACATACTCTTAGCCAAATTTTCGAGAATCCATTATAAATTATTACAATATTTGTATTATTATTATTATTATTATTATTTTTATTATTATTATAATGGCTTCTCGACATTTTTGCTAAGAGTATGTGTAGTATGTATAACATTATTATAATATTTTAGCATTCCGTATGTATAGTATTATGTATTTATGTAAATGAAAACGTTAAATGAGTTATAATGCAATAATCTGTATATTAGATGAATGTTCAACCCATAGAGCTATTGTGACAATGGATCATACTCACGAGGCTAAAACTTACCTTGAAAGCAAAGAAATGATCCAGGTACTGTGGATCTCCGAATACAAATTTTGCTCCTTCGT